>JAJEKV010000109.1:1755358-1857065 GCA_021234155.1 Isoetes taiwanensis | reverse complement strand
ATCAGTGTACTTCGTTCAGTTACATGTGCTGATGTTGAAGAAGGAGTAATGGTTGCAGCTAACTTTGTGGTGGTTGCTTTTGAAGGGAATAGGGGATACGTCGGTCTTATGACTTACTTTTGGAAGGTGGCTTTCTCCCGGTAGATGCTAAACTTGTGTGTGGTCAAAGGAGAATGTACCATCTCAAATGTGAAAAAGGTAACATTGTATAATAAGTTAGGAGGATTTGAAAGCATGAATTTCATTGAAGAAATGTTGATATATCACATCCATGTGGAGAATTTGGGCTGGATAGATGGGGAGTTGGGGTCTAATAAAATCTCAAAGGGTTGGCTTCAACCCGGGTTGAGCAATTTTGTATTTATGGTTTTGATGGTGGTGTTTCAAAAGGCTTAATGTGGCATCTTCCTGCTGCTTTATTCTCAAGGATGCCTCAAGCGGTTCTTTGGCTAAAGTAGGAAAAATTTATCCTAATGTCACTTCTAATATGGCGGAATATAAGGCATTGATTCACGGGTCTTCAAAGAGGCCAAAAAATCTAAACATCAGGAATGTTGTTGATCATCTTTGGGACTCTCCTCGGCTAAAATGTAATGAAAATGTCGAGAATGTCGGGCCAAGAATGAGAGGACATGTTGCAGCTCAAAGTCAAGCCATGTTGGAGGGCCCGGAAGGATTTTGATGCACAGGAACTACTGCCATGTTCAAGGGAGCGAGAATGGGTAGAAAAGCGGAACTCATTGTCTTGAGAATTACTCTTTGGAGACATTTGGTGAGGAGCAATTCAAGAGGAGGAACTTGAGGAAAAGACACTGGACTATACCCCATCACGGTAATCGATGCAAGTGAAGACAAGCCCGGTGAGGGAAGTCAAGGTCAATAAGAAGGGTCTAGATAGGGTGTTATATATTTGGAGATTTGTTGGAGAGAGGATAATGCTTTGGTGACCAAATTTTTTGATGATTGGAAGGATGTCTTTGCTTGGGATTATGATGAGCTGGTGGGAATTGACAAAAAAACATTGTGAATTTGAAATCAAAATAAAGGGAGTATGAAACACATCATACAAAGCTAAGAAGAATCAATGCTTCTCTATTAGAATAATCAAGGAAGAATTATACAAAATGAAAGATCACGGGTGTGATTAAAGAAATTGTGAACCACAGTGGCTGCTATGCATTGTTCACATTGAAAAAGAAAAACAAAGGCCATTAGAATCTGCATAGACTATAGAGATTTAAACAAGCTACTTGTCAAAGATTGTTACCTTTGCCATTTGGAGGAGGTGTTGCATCTTTGTAGCGGGTAAAAAATTTACTCATTCTTAGATGGCTTTGAGGTTTTAATGGATAAGCATCAAGGAGGTGATCGACAAAAACTTCATTTATCACACCTTGGGGAACATTTGCCATGAAAAGAATGCCATTTGGATTTGATGTACGCAGCATTCGAGCCATGGATGCAATTTTTAAAGAAATGCCCGACTAACATTTTCGTGTTTTTTAGATGATCTTTGTTTGGGAACTTCCTACGGAAAGACATTTGATATGCTAACCATGTTGTTTGACTTGTGTAGGGGAGTGAGTTTGAACCCAAAAGTGTGTTTTTGTCATCAAGGGAATTGCTTGGGCATGTAGTGTCTGACGAGAATTCAAATATCGTGATAGATTGAAGCCCTAAGGAAATTGACACCTCCAAAAACCCTCAAAGCGGTTAAGAGCTTCAAAGGGATGACCAACTTCTTGAGAATGTATGTCCCTCATTTTTCCCCACCATAAGCCCAATCTCGGTCTCACAAAGGTTGGAAGTTCTCCAAGTGAAAGCAAACACATCCTAGTAGATTGGGATGAGCAATGCAAAAATTCTTTTGACAAAATCATTGATGCCATTTGCAAATCTATCCACACCTTTAAAACCTCTCCTGATCTAGAGAAGCCCTTCAAAGCTTACATGGGTGTGACAAAGCAATTGGTGTGGCCTTTGTTACAAGGGGATCATGTGATTACTTTTGCAAGCAAGATGTGGATGCGATCTTTGAGATTAGGTATCGAGGTTGGAGAAAGTGCGGCGACCACGATGTTTTGATAGAAGGCAAGGACATCTTACGCAAAACAATCGGTGCAAGTGCTCATGAGGGCAAAATCCTTTTTCACTCCCTGTTTGCAGCGACCCAAGGCCAAATTGTCGAGATGGGCTTGTAAGATCCAAACCTTGATAATATTCTTTGTAAAAAGGTAAAAAGTTGATCGAGAATCGACTCCTACCTTCCACTTGTGTTGTTTGAGCATGAAGATCAAGATGGTTTTGTGTGTTGATGACAATCTAACAAACTTGATCTGTTGATGCGAGAAAACATTGATTGGCAATTTGACGCCAAAACTATTTGGAAAGCAATGAGTTACCTAAGAACTTGAGTGGCGATCAAGAAAGGAAATTTAAGGACAAATGCAAGTTCGGTCTAATTGAAGGGATCATATGCAAAGGCTGACAAGGGAAAGGTCTTGCTGAGATGTGTGGATAGGGAAGAGGCTAGAATGATAATTGAGGGCGTGTCATGAGGGAGTTTGTGGAGGACACTTTGCAGCGAGACCACAACAGCAAAAAAGATTTTAAGGTCTGGGATACTTTGGCCTCTCTCTTTAAGGATTGTTATAAATATAAAATGCTGCCACAAATGCAGATTTTGGCAAAGAACCTTTGCAACCGGTTGCTTATAATTTCCTGGACCTTTTCAAATGTGGGTATTTGGTTTTATAGGCCCCATAGACCCACCTTCCTCAGCTCAACACGGTTTATATTGGTTGCCCTTTGATTACTTTACCAAATGGCGAGGCAATTCCTTTGAGAAGAAGCCAATGCCCAAGCTCTTGCCAAAGGTTTCTACATGAAAATATTTGTGAATTTGGTATCCCTTTCAAAATTGTTTTACGATAGGGATGACCAATTCATCAACCACCCGATTGCATTACTTCTAGCCACCACGAAAGTCAAACACACCAAGGTTCATCCTATTACCCTCGAAATGGCGAGGCGAGTCAACCAATAAGACTCTCAAGTCAATCACGAAAGACCATCGATTATTTCAAGAAAGGATTGGCATTTGAAACTTTCATGATGCACTTTGGGCATGCGGACTACCATCAAAGTGGCTACAAAGCACACCCTTTCAGTTTGGTGTATGGGATAGAATCGTGTGCCTATGAGTTAGAGCTTCCATCACTCGGGTGGCCCTATCGGATAAATTTGGAAATGGATAATGCTCTAAAGACAGTTGTGAGATTGATGCGACAGGGAGCATAGATATGATTTGAGAATGCAATAATAAGGAAAAAGGCCAAGGATATACTTGACCTTCAAAGCACATAAATTCGAAGGAGTCTTGAAAGAAGGAGAGTTAGTGTTAAAGTGGAACAAAGCAAGGAAGATATGGCAACAAAATTGAAAATCTTTGGGAGGGACCATTTGAAGTAATAGGGACCGGTGGCAAGGATTCATATTGGCTGAAGGATATTGCTGATGGCCGGAAGAGGGTGGTGAACCCTATCAACATTGTGCACCTAAAAGGTATTGGCAACAACATGTTGCCCTTGCTTTCTATTCAAGCGAAATCCACTGTGGTAAGATGTAGCTAGGTATAGTTAATACATATGGTTAAAAACTAGATAAGTTAGGCTTTGTCTTAGTGAATGTAGTTACGCTTTAGGGTTATTATTTGTGTGTTAATGAATTTATAAGTGTTGCTATGCAGTTGTGATCAAGCGAAGGAGTGAATTGATACTAATGATCATAGTTCCATGCGGGTGCATCCGGCATATCTGTCACACATCTCTTCCATTTGCACTACATTGATCTCCATCATCTGGGTTCTTGACATTGCCTCCACACCAACAACTCACTCCATACTAACAAGCTTTATCTTCATATGCGGTGCATCCTTGTATTTTATCTCCATCATCATCTGATCAAAGTTGACCTCATTGCATCGAAAAGTCCTCCTCCATTGCCAATAAATTTTCCCAAAGTCTTTGTCATACCACCATCCTGCAGCTTCTCATAACTAAAAGATTTATTTTCCATGCGGTTCATCTGAAAGTAGCATCATATGCACGTTCATAATATCAAATCTATCACCTTCAATCCATATGCGAGGTCATTGAGTTTGCCAACCATATTCTCATATTATTGGGTGGAAACGAGGTCAAGAGTCATCAAGCTGACTAATCAAAAGGGGGCTGGAAGACCCAGCCTTCTCTTTTTGTTTGGCATAATCTTTTGCCATGCTATGGCGGCATGTAAGAAACCAAGCATATATTAGCACCCCTAATCCTATCGGTTTGGTTCAATTTGCAAGATAATAGGAGAATGCTTTACTAGCATACATTCAAGTTTGAAGAGCAAAGGAAGGACAATTGACTCAAGTCACTCAAGAGATGCAAAGGTCAAACAAGCATAGGAATTGTAGAGAAGAGAGAAAGACCCTTGAAGAGCATTCCATGGTATGTGATCATTTATGAGCTTGGCATTTTGGCATTCTTTTGATTTCCATCCTCATCCACTCCACCATCCCAAATAGCATTGAACCTTGACTCCTTCCTCATACACCCTCCCAAAGTCAAACTTGACCTTGAAAGTTCTTTCTAGTCAAAATACACCATAAAACACCCACTTGCTCCATCAACCACTAGTTCAAGAAGAGACTTGACTTAGTCATAACTTTGCTTATAAGTCAACATTCCATACAACTTGAGGCAAAATGTAGAGGCTTGCAAAATCCCTAAGGAGATGCTAAAAATTCAAATATGCCTCAAAGATGCCTCAAGATGCTCCACAAAATTTTGGCTTCCTAATGAGCACTAGATGTGCCAAGTCCCCCCTACACCTTACTACACACATCACACCATCACCATTTCATCCTTTTCATCTCAAAATTCATTTCTAAATATCTTGGTTGCCACATCACCTTTGACAACTCATCATTCACACACATCATCTCCACATCATTCTAAAAATTTTTGACTAGAGAATTTTTCAAATTCAAATTTGGTGACACATCATCATTCCCATTGGCCATGTCATTCTACCTAGCCATGCCATGTTTTCAAATGCCACTTCATCCCTCCCCAAATTTTTCCAAACTCCAAAAGCTCTATGGTGAAAAAGACCCCGAGAATATTATAGGGGCAAAAGATTCCCTAGAAAAAAATTTTGAGAAAAGGCCTTATTTTAGGCATGGTATATGTGTTCTAGGGAAATTGCCACATAGGGTGTAAGGGGTGCAAAAAAAATTTTCCTATCTACCCCCCTTAGCCTAATTTCTCTTCCAAGCCAATCCCCCCGCGTGGAGCATCGGGCGTGTGGGAGGTGGAAATCACCGAATCACGTGGACACTGCGCAAATGTCGGGAAGAAATCAAATTTTGAGCCTTATATACTTTTATGCCTTAATTTGAATTGGATTTTGTGGGATATTTCTCTTGTTGCCGAGAAACCTAAATCTGGAAAATGCCAAGATCCGTTCGGAAGCGACCTAACAAACCATTAATGCACCTAAGCCTGCGAATCATTATGTTTAATGCCATGAATGCTTAGTGCGGGCTAAAAACAGAAGATTTGAAAGAAATGATGAAGATTTCAGAACCTTACATTCTACAAAGGGGATTTTTCGCAGGAGATTTTGAGGGCTTGAAGGCAAAAGAAGATTTTTGGCTTTGAAGAAGGACCGCTTGACAACCTTTGAGCTTGATCGACCTCCTATGTTTACCTTTGATCGGATTATTGACTAAATTCTTGGATCTTTTATGTCGCACCTATTTGATCCACATGCCCCAAGACCACAGGCTTGGGATGTTATATTGTATCTTGGTGGTGATTCAATTGAAAATCCGACCCTTTGCAGCTAGTTTTGTTTGAGTTACTTTGTGACCTTTTCAAAAGCAAAAATTATCATAGGTTTATTGTCATGGCGTGAGTATCTAGTGCCCATGCATTGTTAGCTGTTTTGTCTACCTATATCTCAAACCCTTAAAAGTGCAAAAGCCAAATCCTGCATTGTAATGGAAAAGTTAATATTTAGAACATGAGGTATTACTGCTTGGTGTGGAACATAGGAGCCACTTGTTTGAACTTCAATCTGTCAAACAAAGTATGTGGAAGTAGACAACATAAGATACGTCGGTTGACCCTTACAAAACATTATCTCTCAAGAACATTTTTCTTCTTACAGGTCTTAGGCTAAGAATTATCAAAAGAAAAATTGGATCGCTACGGTCCAAGAAGAATAGTTGGCCCTCATTGTGGAGACAAATCCGAGAGAGATAGAGTTGATAGTCCCAAAATTCATCACCAATATCGAGTTCAAACATTGACTCTCAGCCGTCGGGGATATTGACCAAGAATTGGTCGGGTCGGTGACTTGAATCTTGCCCATCTAGCCTCGGCCTTCTTTGAGCTTTTGCGGTCTGTGAGTGACAAGTGTTGAGAACATCAAGGGTGATATCCACACCCATAGCCCCATAGATCACATTCTACAAGAGATTTTTGTGATAGGACTTTTTTTTTTCTCTTGAAACACACTTCCGGTGATCTTTTGTGATTCTTTTACGGAATCTTTGCACCCAGTGGTTGCCTTAAGCAACTGGAGGTTCTAAACCACCGAGGTTGAAGGTTTTGCGGGATTACCTTCAACAAGCTGGCCCAAGTTTTGGAGGTAAACTCCATTCAAATAGTAAATAGCTTTAGTCGGCCAAATCGATGACTAACCGTCGAGAAGATGATTGAATAAGCGTAGTTTAGCCATGCACATTTTGTTGGGTGATGGTTCTTGTATTCAGGAATGCCAAACCATTATTATTATTATTTTTTTTTGAAGAACCGTGTCATCAATATATTAAAAGAATGGTAATGTTATAAAGCCCAACCCATAACCCTAATTCAATTTAGGGCTTAACCTAATATTAAAAGGGGCTAAATTATTAAATTAGTTAATATTATTAGCCAACCCGGAGTTGCCACAGCCCCAAATCGATTGGGCAAGGGGGTTACTAACAGGATCCAAATTGGGGTTTTACACTCCCATTTTGCCCCAATTCGAATTAGGGGAGGTTGGTGGAGGAGGGCGATGTTTCCACCTTGATCCGGCGGGGAAGGATGGAGAACCCGGCGATAGTGGATCTAGCTTGATCCGGTTGAAGTAAGATGGCTTGGATTCCTAGATGGTCATGGGACTAACCCTTGTATGCTCAGAAGGTAGCTAGATTAACCCTTGTATGAATAGATGTATGGTTAATCTCTATTTTATGTTCTATTCGAAGTTATGGATGGATGGATGTATAAGGATAGCTTTCTTTCTGTTCCTCTGTGTTGTATGGGTAAAGGGGGTAGAGATCTAAAGGCCATCTAAGTAGAGATGTTCCTAGATAGAACCCTTTAAACCCGATAAATGCGGCTGTGCACAAGAGCCTTTGTTGTGGATACTATGATGTGGTTGACACCCGGACAGAAGTATGAAGGTGAATCGGGGTGGGTTCTGCCTAAGCGTGGCTCACGGGACTCCTATAATGTGCTAGGCCTATGGCAGTCTTTGTGTGAGGGGCGGGTATGGGTCTAACCTCTAAGGCCCGGAGGGCATGAGTCATAGATGGCCGTCACAGGCTGAAGCAGGTTGGTGGCTGACCTTTAGATTTTAGGAGAAGTAAATTCGAGGATGCGGATAAGGGGGTCCCTTTGAGGGAACACGTGTGTTCTGCACCAGGATCCATCATACTCGGGAGGAGATGCCTCTGCGACCTGCCTCATCGAGCGGGGAGATGTAACCCGGAGTAGTCAGAAGGGTGATTCCACAAGTTGCGTCTCGGGAGAGGCTACAAGCATGTCATAGCATGATTGACCCTGCTCTGCAAAGGAGTATTACCAGGGAGGCCGGATGGGTGGACAGCCCTAGCCATTGTCTTATGCGATGGCATGTTATACCTGCAGCGCATTGCCTTGGGGCCACGGCGTCCCGGTCGTCCCCATGGAGTCTGAGGCGGGGTAGAGCCCTTGAATTATGGTGTATTTCCTTTGTTATGTTAGTATTACATTTGTTAGTTTATATTGATGATGATGGGCCACCCCTCGTGGTGGTATATTATTTTAGTATTGTTGCTAGATGCTAACATGTATATGCGCTTGGCTATATAGGATTCCCATAGGCGTGGGACGAATGACACCTCTGTGTCCTTCACAGGACACTTGGCCATCACAAGTGGTCCGCATCGGGGCGGAGGGGCCTTTAAAGTAGTGATGGATTCGCCATGGGGAGAATTTTTCGTGTGTTGCCTCTGATGGGAGCATTGTATGGATTGAGGAGCGTCCGTGATGTCGAGCCATGATTTTGGTGGACTAGGATCCTTGCCTTGGCCATGTCTAACTTTCGTTAGACCGTTAGATAGTAGGGGACACCTAACGTAGGAAACTTACACCAGATCCATAACTAGGATGAGTTTTGGCCTAAGTGTTCACGAGGATTGAGCGGTTAAGAAGAAAAATTCCAAATATTAAGGTGAAGTTATTTTGAGGTTTTGGCGAGAATCGATCCCTTTCTTAGGAGGCCATAACTTTCTCTAGCTAACTTTCGGATTGAGGCGATTTTTTGTTCCTAACGCGCCGGGGCGGTCCAAATACCCTAGTAAATCGTCATCCCGGTAAAAAAAAGGTCGAGGAAGGGCCCCAAAATCCAACTTCGATTGCCCGCTTGCATTTTGGCGTCTTGATTTCAATAGAAACACTCTATAATGCCACCAGGTGCTTACCATTATATAAAACGCATATTTTTGCCGTATAAAAATTTTTGTATTTTTTTATATATGTATTTTTTTGGCGCCTTGATCCAGATTTAAACCCATGACCTCTCAACTCCAACCTTGGGTGTTTACCACCACACCAAGCCCTCTTTAATATTTTATATATGTTACACATATTTCTTATACAAATGTAGTACCCTGTTTCTCTGCATAGCAACTTTTATATAAAAGGGTACTATGGGGTCTTGAACCCTTGACCTCCCAGCACCTAGCCAAACCTCAATATACATAATAGTCTTGTATTATACTTAACCAATAATATCCATGTTTCTCTAAAAAGACTCCTTTCTACCATCGCTCTTCTCTAAGACAACGCTGCGGTGGCAACAACTCCGCCGGACTTGTGCAACCATAGTGAGCTAGGAATAACTTAAGAGTTATTATCATCACTGCGGAATGTCTCCGCAACCGTATCGACATACGTTCACATGAGCGATGGAAGGGAATTCCTCAGAGTAAGATAGAAACTTCCAAGTTGGATTCTAATCCACTATTCACCTTGGATATTCTTTAGGCGACGATAATAATGTCTAGTTATCGACGTTCCTAGACTTATAGCTTTAAATATTTTTTTCCTTTGGTAGATGCCTTACTAACAAAATTTCTTCGGGCCTTGCCATGATTCAATCTATACTACATTTATATGCTTTATATTAGACCTTATTCGACGTTATATATTAAGGATTAAGTAATGTTTTATAGACATAATGATATTTAACGTTGTTTCTCTCTAGTGTCTAAGACTCGTCTCATTTCCCAGAGAAAAGATCTCATTTAAGCCCCTTGGGTTAGGGACTACCATGCAGCACCCCTCTAAACCATGGGTTTCGATTTCTTTGACCCTACCACCCTTCAATATTTCTTCTCATTGGTCGTGTTCCTTTTATGGATCACTTCCCCTAGATCATGATACATATTCTGTAACACGTAGTAAATTGCTTGTGTTAGAACCCCACAACAATGTCAACACTTTATTCTAATTAATCCGGGGTGCAAACTTTAGTATTATTTTGTGCCAAAGTTCACGCCTATATGTGCAAAGTGATTATTTATCTGCGCCCCCTGTCAAATCAAAAATTGACCTACCCTCTTCGGGGTTCTTCCCGTAATGGTCCAATGGCATCCAACCATTGTTGACTACTCACCTCCTTCTAGGGTATCTAGATATAGTGCGAGCAAAAGTATTTCCAGCCATTATTTTAATGCCTAAAGCGTCTTTAAGTTCCGCAAAATGAACTTCGTATTCCAAGGGTTTATGTGAATATCCCAAAGGGCAGTACCACTAAAGCGACCCTCAAGATGGGCCTCCTCTATTCAGGAGATCTTGTGTTCAAGTCTTTGGGGCTCTGTCATATGTCCTCATGGATCTTTGCCAATGTGGCATGGCGTATAAATGCTATCTACCTATCTATCTATTTATTAAAAATGTCTTTGGTGGATTCAATTTCACCATCTTGTCCTAGGACATATGAGTCTTTTTCCTTAAGCCATACACCCAAATCTTTAAAGAGTTTTTTAGCTCTTCTTTGCCTTTCACCCCGCAGGTATATCTTTGCATGTTAGCAAAAGACTACCCTTCATGTTAGGTAATAACCTTCCTATATTTCAAGTGCCAACTACCATCATACCCTAGCATGCAGCGGATTGGCGGTCCTTTGCACATTTCGAGCGTATCTCCGGACCCTTCGCCGGTAGCAGGGGTACACTCATCTTTCTCTCCCAGGTGTAAGCCGCTTAGATTACCTCTCCAAGATGTTTATCATATATGTACATAGTATGTACCTAACAAACATATATCCCCATCCCACAATGCTAGAGCTCTGCTTTAACTTAGCTAAAGTGTAACCTTAGTAGTTCTTTCAAACAAACGCCATTGCCTATGTACCTTTATGATGTAATTTGCACCACCTACTTCCCAAAGGGGCCGGAGGAGCCAACTCTATGTTGGACTTGTATATCTTTGCTATATTTTGATAGGGTCTCTAGCTAATTCAACCATTCATTTAGTGCCTTATGGTACTTTAACCCGATACATAAACTATGATTCCCCCCGGGATTATGCGAATTCGAAGGCTATTACCCCACATGGAGCTTTTAAAGGCTTCTTTTGATAAGGATCCTTGGTGTCCTCAATATCAACCATGCTTAGTCACAATTAACCTATTTTCTTAAGTTATCATGTCAACTTCAACTTTTGATTACTTCAAGTGTTGTGCCTTTGGCTCCCTCATAATGAAGCGGAGGCACTAAAACCTCTGGTCTCTTAATAGGAAAACCCGGTGTTTTCGATCTTCGTTAGTAATCGCCATAAGATTATCAGGTTCCTTACACTCTTAAGAGTTTCAAAGTCATAACCTCTAAGGGTCTATGCCTCAAGGCAGCGGATCCTCCGGCTTCTACTTGATTACCTAAATTGTTCCGGCGTGTAGGGGTAACTCTTGACGATATGGACTCTTTTGGTCTATATAATCTTAACCCTTCGATCTATATGCCTCGTCTTGGCTTTGGGTTTCGGGACTTGCTATATATTGCCCTCTTCTCGGTTATCCCTAAAGGTATAATCGCCAAAGTCATCGTACCCCTTCTTTTCTTCCATCAGGGGGACGCGATATTTGATACATCTTTTTATTCCCAAAAACCAAATAGATGCTCTCAGCTTATAAACGCTGAAATAATTTATTGGTATCTAGAACCTTTGAGTAGTTAAGCTCTCGTTCTTGGTTATTCCAACAACGTTCCAATCATCCTCGGGATGCTTTTGAATGTAACATCCCGTATATATGCTAGACTTACTCTAGCTATCTTCAACGATTTCAACTCTTCTCATCTCCTTAGTAATGCGACTATCTAAGATACTCAACTCCAACCATTCGGATAGCTTCAATGCTTCTCTCTGGTAAAGCATACCTCAACCAATATCTTCGTATATAAGCATATCATTATGCTTATTCTTTAAACCTTGTCAAGTAATATTTCGCTCGCCTTGTACGAATATTCCACCAGCTTCCAATAAGACATGCATCTGGATGTCACAATTGACATCCTTGATATCCTCACCAGTGTAGTACTAAATCCTTCCGACATCCAAGACCACTACGTTGTTATTATGTGATATAGTAACATGTGTGCACCGACCCTAAGTCTAGACTCATATGTAACTCGTTCACATAGCCACCTAGCTATGTTCATACTTGCCGCCAATTTATTTCCTCAACTCAGTTATCTGGTACCATAGACATGTTGTGGTTTCAACACCACACCTTCTAGACTCTAGCCTTAGTTGCCTTGGTCCGCAAGCTCTAGTCACAACTTCCACAGGGGCAAATGCCACCCTAAGTTCCTAGTGGACATGTTTAACGTCTAGTATAAAAACTCTTATCTTCATTACTTAGTATTCATATGGAATATGAACTAAAAAGTTCTAGTATACATCTGTCTTTTCTAGTTATGTTTTACCATTAAATCGTCCTAGTATGCATATATACCAGCGGAGATACTCCTTGGGATATACACGATCTCGAGTCCAGAGCACATTCTCCTTGGTGAGATGTTCATTGGGCACCTACCTTCCTCATACTCCAGACTTTGGTCTATCCAAAGTGTCCATCCAAATTCTCTATAGTTGAAACATTGTTTACAACAACTTTCAAGCACATCTTATCTCCCGCTTGTCGTGTGGGTACATTACTTGCCTCCTTAATGTATCATTAGTTGGAGCCTGGAGGTCAACTTTCCTTCATAGTCTAGCTTCACCAAAGCTCCAACATACATTGTAGCTTTTCGGCCTTTCGTGCCTTCTACTAGCAATTCTTAGTCTTCCATTCAATGAGTCTTACATAATGCTTATTCTTGCCTTCGTTCAGTTCGACCTCGACTCTCTTCACCTTGTGTGGGAACTACGTTCCACACTATTGTCCAGTCTTTTATTCAGCATCTTGATGCTCCCAACGGACATCAGATGTGTCCATTTTCTTTAACTTATACCATGCAGAATGGTCATGCATTCGGCCAACGTCATCAAGCGTATCCACGTGACTATGCGGTCATCTTAATCATGCTGCGCTTGCATCTTCATTGCTCACCTCAGGAACATCAATCTCCTTACGAAACACAATATATGCATAAATTCTTAATCCATAGTTCATGGATCCGCATCCTCATACAACATTATTCTCTACCTTTCCCCGAATCATACCACGCTTCAAGTAGCAATAGCTATGAAATGTCGGCTCGACATTCTATACCTTTACCACCATTGTCAAAACCTACACTTCTAAAGTGATCTCCCTTTCTGGAGCTGGATACTTATAATCCAGTTTCCACATTAGTATAGTACCTCTCGGCGTGGTCTATGGCGAGATAATCATCGTCATTTTCCCTCGGCATGGTGCTATATCCGATCTCCTTCGTTGAATGGCAATATATATGCCGCATGATAAATCAAGCCTCGTAATGATTAGGTCCAATGTTTCAATGGTATAACAAACATCGTCATACCAATTTTCTCGGTATCCATCCAAAATAAAGGGTACCTTACTACTCCTTATTCCCAACATTGACACTTCTACCTCAAGTAAGAGCCCAAGACACTGCTTAGCCCTCATTGTATAACAGCCTCAAGAAGCACCCGGCATGCTTCCAATGCTTCTGCCGTATCTGTGAGATGTCAATGTAACAATATCTAAATGTCTAATAAATATATAGATATAACTAGTGAAATGTCATTGTGCTCGTGTGAGATAAAGCTTGTTTTTAGTATCAGTTCACCTCGAAATCCCTTTGTGTCAATTAACCTAAAGAACCATCTCTTACTTTTGGAAAGAAATATTTATTTTTACTTAAAGCCAACAATATAGCAATTGGAGTTTTACATCTTAGAACTTTATTTGAAATCAAACCAACATATAAATCAACAATGCAGCCTCATTTTCTAAGGGTCTTTATCCTTTACATATCAAGATGCAAGTTATCCCTTACGGGCTAGGCGTAAACTATGGATCGAGAGTGTGAGTCTGGGAACATTAAAGATGGTCAAAAGAAGAGAGGTATCTAAACACATAATCTAATATAGTGGAATGAGATAAAATAACAAGACTTCGGTAAAAATACCAGATACAGTACAATATATAATTGTATTAAAGGCTAAGTATAAATGTGAGGGGCATGTAAAACACTGAGGATAGGAACATATAAGTTGTTAAAACCATGCCAAAATAGCAAAACAAAATTTTGATACAAAATTAAATTAGGGTTGGCTATAATATAAGAACAACTAGAAGTTGCTTATATCTATACACAATCTATAATATATAAGCAGTTACTGCGTATGTATAGAAAGCATGATTTCTAAATTAGATGAACTCATGAACTCATCACCACGAATGAAACAAAGTGAGACTTCCACAAACCTTGACCGCTGACCCTCGGTCCTAGCGATGATCATGTCTGATCTATACCTCTCCCTTTTATATCCCGGAGTTATAAATTGCACATTACAAGTCATTTCAAACTTAATCACTTTGAACATGACAGCGTCGTGTCACTTATAACCTCGCTATCTCTTTAAGGAGGAGACTTCCTCTAATCCATGATGTGTTGCCCGCAGCAAGAGTAGTCTTGATGCCGGGGCAGCATCATTTTTAAGGTGGGGAGAATGTGACGTTCCACATATTTTATCGCCTTTTAAGTATAAATACATGACCGTCACTATGAATAATTAATGGCACATTAATTATTCATAAGCTAAGGTTAGCTATGTTAACAATTAAATTATAAAAGGTGGAAACCTAACCCATAACCCTAATTCGAATTTAGGGCTTAACCTAATATTAAAAGGGGCTAAATTATTAAATTAGTTAATATTAGCCAACCCGGAGTTGCCCACCTGGCCCAAATCGATTGGGCAAGGGAGAGTTACTAACTTGGGACCCAAATTGGGTTTTACCCCATTTGCCCCATTAATTAGTGGGGGTTGGTGGAGGAGGAGTCATTGTTCCAACTTGTTCGCCGGAAGGATGGAGAACGAGCGATAGTGGATCTAGCTTGATCTGGTTAGCACGCGTAGATAGCTTGGATTCCTAGATAGTCATAGGACTAACCCTTGTATGCTCCGAAGGTAGCTAAGATTAACCCTTGTATGAATAGATGTATGGTTAATCTCCATTTTATGTTCTATTCAAGTTATGGATGGATGGATGTATAAGGATAGCTTTCTTTGTTTCTCCTGTGTTGTATGGGTAAAGGGGGATAGAGACCTAAAGGCCATCTAAGTAGAGATGTTCCTAGATAGAACCCTTAAAACCCAAGAAATGCTGCCTGTGCACAAGAGCCTACCTTCCGGCATTGGATACTATGATGTGGTTAAGCACCGCACAACTTAGTATGAAGTGGATGGGGGTGGGGTCCTGCCTAGCGTGGCTCACAGGGACCCTATAGTGTGCTAGGCCTATGGCGGTCTGTGTGTGAGGGCGGGTATGGGTCGGCCTCTCTAGGCCGGAGGGCATGAGTCATAGATGGCCGTCCCGGGCTCGAACGGGTTGGTGAACTGACCTTTAGATTTAGGAGAGTAAGTGCACGGATGCGGGGGTCACCGAGGGGCGTGTTCTCCAGCACACCCGGGGATGTCCTTTCGGGAAGGAGACGCCTCTTCAGCTGCCTCATCGAGCAGGGGAGATGTAACCCTGAGTAGTCCGAAGGGTGATTCCTTGGGATTGCGTCTGGGAGGGCTAGGCAAGCACGCCATAGCATGATTCAGCCTATATCTCGCAGTGTGTGCGGTGAGGGGGGATGGAGTGGACACCCTAAAGCCATTGTCTTATGCCAGCCAACGCCATGTTATACCTCTCGCTGCTTTGTTATCTTGAGGGGCCCCCGAGTCGGTCGTCCCCATGGAGTTTGAGCCCCGTGGGTAGAGGCCCTTAGTTATGGTGTTTTCTTTGTTAGTGTTAGTATTACATTGTTAGTTATATTGATGATGATGGGCCACCGCGTGGTGGTATATTATTTGTTAGTATTATTGTTGCTAGGTGCTAACATGTATGCACGCCTCCGCTATATGGGATTGCCATAGAAGGCGGGGATCGAATGCCCAGGACCTTGCCATCACAAGTGGTCAGCGTCGGGGCGGAGAACCTTTCCGTGGTGGATGTTCGCCATGGGAGGGGAATTTCCGTATTTGCTCGATGGGAGCATCGTATGGATTGGAGCCGTCATAGAAGCCCCCCCTTTTAGTATTTGTTGAAGCGAGAAAATGAGATGGGGGTGTCTTGAAAGCGATTGGTTGATGATCCTGCAAGGTTGTTTATGATGTATCCTTGAAATTAGCGATTGAATTTAATGCAGCAGTTCTTGCTTTCTATACTCTTGTTTCCGTCCTCTTGAAAGCCTCTTGCATAACTCTTACAACAAGTAAATGTTTTTTTTTATCACTTCTTGTAGCAAATCCTTCTTAATAACATCCTATTATAAACCCGCAGGAGCCAATCTCATTTTGAAAGTAATGCTCTAGTGGAGGATCACTCTCATTCTTGATTACTCAATATGGTCTTCCTTAATCCTAATCAATTTACGCAATTTCTTGATTGATTCACGTGATCCGGAAATCTTCAATGTACAATCTTTTACCTTCGTAAGTCAAGTAATCCACAATCTTCAAACTTGCTATTTCAATATCCCAAAATACTCTCTTACAATGTGTAAAGGGTAATCATAGAGATTCTTTTTGATACAAAAAACGAGACCTTTTTAAACTCTTTGGATGATATTCTACTTCAATAAAAGCATGAGATAGATCAAGAACATGATTCTTGACCGTCATTTGTATGCATCTGTTCTTCGGAAAAATTGCTAAATAAATCCACCTAGGTTCTAGAGTTCCCTTTTAAATTCTAGAATTTAATTCTAAAAACCATATTCCACGGTTCCTAAAGAAACCGAGAATCGTGCTATGATACCAATTTGATCTCTAACCGGGAATCTCTAAGCTTTATCACCAAAACATTCATCAAACAAATAAGACAAACAAAGGCAAATCACCCCTCTCACCACCCAACAGTGCGTCCCGGTAAGAGAATTCCAGAGAAAGATCAATTTTTTTGAATATGACAGTTATAGGAGAAACCAAATTCAACCACTAGAGATGTCCATCTCTAGAACGTCATAAATTTGGGAAAGAGCTAGTAATGAAGAATAGGCTAGGTTTGACTTTGGGTCATCATCAAGGATTGAGAATTCAATTATTCAATCAATCCTTTAAACAATAAACTTTCTCAAGATTATATGGAATGGAAATGATCAAGAATAATAGATGATGGCTTGAGGTTTTCCTAATCGAAGTTTGTTGAGGGAGCCGGGTCGAGATTATAATTATAGTAATAGTAGCCTTGTTGTTCATACCCGGTCAAAGTTGAACTAAGTGAGTCGATTGACTTAGACGGTTGTCGCCAAGAGGTTTGCCACATTCGCTATATGCTCCTTACCCGCGCCATCCGTTCACATTGCCCCTTTAATAGTCTAGTATATCCTTTTCTAAAATGCCTAGATGCCTATATTAGATAAAAGACATTGCCTTTTATTAACTTCCAATTTTAACTCTTAAGGATATTAACTATAGGAATAATTTCTACTTACCTAGATGTGGTTACAAGGCATGGATAAAATTTTTTCTTTTATCTCTTGCTCCCCCTCGCCTCCCCCAGCACCACCCATATCAAATGTAGAGGATTGGTTGGCTTAATTGAACATTGCTTGGATGAAGCATTGTACATGTAGTTCTCATAATGATACCTTTTGCTACTATTGTTCCGGGTAAAAATTTGTAGAACATTTAACATAAATTTGCAACATCATTGAAGCATATAGAAAAAGCGAAAAGCAAACATCAATTGGAAAATCCCGAAGATGTTTGCGAAAAAAATAATTTTTCAATTTCATGGCCACCCTTGAGTTTGATATCGAGTCTGATATCTTGCTGAACATATACATTTTCCTTGCAAATTTCCACTAGAAAGAGTCAGAATAATTCAGGAAACAGAGTTCTTGCTATTTCTTGCTTCATCCTATGTTATACAATAAGCCACATATGGGACATAGTGGAACTTGCGCTTTAAAAACTATGTACATAAACATCAACATGAAGACTTCTATATACCACCTACCACAAAAAAGGATATTCGCGTTTGGAGAACCATACTCCATCACACAATATTCTAAATCATACCATATTTCGTTGAGGCATTTGAAGCCACCATTTTGAAAAACAGTAGATACGCTTTTGAAATAATAATTCGAGATGATTTTCAACTTTAGCCCAAATCATATATGTCAATTCTTCAACATATACTTGTCTCAAAACCATTGCCATGAGCAAAGTTGGCCATCCAGATACCAAACTTGGAAGAGTACGAACCCCTGCATACATCCATCGCTTCGAAAGTAGAGGAATGCATACATGCAACAATAGATTCAATTGATCAAATAGGACCCAAAAGAAATGGAGAAGAACTTCGAAACAATGCTCTATATCCAACTATACAATGGACATACAACTTTTTAGGCCTTAAGCATACTCTTAAGAAAAGATGAAGCATTTGGATAAATAGTCAATGGAAAGAAAAGAGGCAAAGGTAGCTCCTTTTGCACGAAACTTGGTGAAAACATGTTAAGGATCGACTTTAAGGATGTGTCACATGTCGATGGAGAGGACGCCTTTAATAGTATGGCGTTAAAATCTCTTCTTCTTCTTCTTCTTCTTCTTCTTCTTCTTCTTTTTTAATAGAAATAATTTTCATTGGAAGGCAAAACGGAACTTTATTATGATGTTGTACCGGTACATTTTTGGTAGGTAACTTATATTTGACTATTATTGTATCTTTGCGGATGTCAAATTCTTATTGTTTTAATTTTTAATGTATTTATATGGCATCCTTAGTTTAATCAAATTGGACTTTGTCTGCTATTTAATTATCTAATTTGACATATCCTACTCATTTTGGGATGTTCTCATCTAACCCCATCGACAGCTCTCTCATGAATTTCCCTCTGACTCTCGATTTCTTTGTGTGGGAATCAATTACAACTTCTTCTCATTGCTTTTTGTTCACTAGTCCTGAACTGAAAGGAGATTACGCACTATTGGTCTGCAGGCAAAATTTTAGCGATGTGTTTTAACCTTCACTGACCACATCTTAGATCTGCTTGCGAGCAATCTATGAGGACCCCATGTCCTTTCAATAGAATAAAGCGGCCGACCTGCCAAGAATGTGAGCATCAAACCAAGAAAGCGAATCTCTGCCACAGACCATGACCGATCCTCTTAGCCTCAGAGGTTGATTTTCAGGAAAGCTTCTTGCAGACCAATTCAAAACTGATTTGTACTAACAAGAGAGATTCTTGCAGGGGCATATTGCAGAGGGGTTTCCTTTGCAGTACATAGTTGCTGCACGCGGCTTCACTTCCCTCTTATTCTATAACTCGGTCCTGAATCGGGGTTCCAACATTCAATATGACAAAGCGGACCGAAAGAAGTCTAATGCCATCATATCAAAATTAGATCTCTGAAATTAGTTCATATACCTGCATCACCGACTGGTCCATGCAACTCTCTTCATCAGATCAAGGTATCTTCTTGAGCCATGGAACATACTACAATAGGCCCAATACTCGAAGGTAAGAAACCTTTTTAACTACTTATCATGCTTATTCAAAAAGTCTTGGCAAATAGCCCTACAGAACTGCCTTCCTCCGATAAGCAGCAATGTGTAGATGGCATTATCCAGACCAACCATACCACATGCACGGATGTTATGGCTCAGACAGATCAACAGATGTCACAACAATTGGACTCGAACTTTCATAGACAGACGGGTTGTTCAAATGTGTAACATGATATTGTGGCTGAATACACATCTCCACGCAGACTTTGGACGGGAGTTGATGCACACTAGATTTGCAGAGGCTTCGACCTCTGTGGTGGATTTATTGTCAGGTAGCACTCGCCGGATATGGGCCCTCAACTTTCGCATTTGTCAGGCTTGCAGAGATGAGTGATTGCTCAGCTACAGAGACAACGACGTATTTTTTTCACGTCACTCAGCTACAGAGACGACGTATTTTTTCACTGAGGCGATGCACATACAGGCAGATGCCTCATCTCAGCATATCTGATTGGGTCAACGGATGTGATCGTCCTCGATGACAATCACCTAAAAGGCACCACCTTTTCTGTCGGGGAATATCTCAACCTAGTACATTAGGGGACAAGAGGAACTTTGTCGGGTTCGAGAAGCCGTCGAGAAAGAAATGGACAGTATATCGTGGAGGTCAGGCTATTAGTCGTGATCAGTAGTCCTCTAATCCATGGGTCAGTTGTGGATAGCCTTGCACTGCTCTGCTTTATAATTTGATACTTTGTTATTGTTATTGTGTTTTGTGATGAGGCTTCATCCTCAAGTTTCATATGGGCTTTTGCCCTCTATATGCACCTGTCCTGTAACGTTTGGGATGAAAAAGATTTTCATATGCATTTATTCCTATAAAATTAATTAAGGGTGGCTAAGGCCTAAATATTTCTCTTTTAGAAGGTAAACACCCCATAGGCGGGTATCCATCCATTATTGGGCTTTCAAATTCAAAGAATCAAAGGTATATGGTTTACCAAGGGGCTGAGAATCATAAACATGCCATAGTCAATGAAAAGCCTTATCTTGGCTCAACTATGGAAGCAATAAACCATCATTATAGTGATGCATGAGGTGTGGTGCACTTTCGGGCATTGAAGCTTCCTCCCCTCCCTCACACACAGAGAGACTTAGTTTAAAGTTTGTAGTAAAACTAGGAGCTGTGTAGAGTAGAGTTTAGATCGCCCAAAGTTATTCTCATTGTCCCAAGAAATCTAGCATGTGCCCTCTCTTTGTAACCCTTTTCTCGATCTCGACAAACTCAAATTACGTATCATGATATTTACTTTCGTATGATTTTGTGCCCTATTTTTTATTGAAATGACTTTCCAAGTAGCCTTCTACAGACTCTAGTAATAAGTAGGACGCTTATATGATACAATGTTGGAAGTCCAGATGGGGTATAATCGTGCTTGAAATCGCATCTTTTATACTTGGCGTAATGCATTAATCTTAATATATCCATAAAATCATTATAGCCTATTGTTGGCATGAAGAGCAAATAATAAACTCAAGATTTTGGTTTGAGGCTTTGACAAGATTGATAAACAACTTGTTTATTTGATATAAAGTATTGCCAATGCCATTGCCATGGCCTTACCAAAAAATGAACAAATGGAACAATTACGAAGCAAATGAACAAATGGAAAAGAGATACCTCAAGGCAGGCTTGTATCAAATGAAATGACAAGAATAAATCATTGAAATCAAAGATGAAACACTTTAACATATGCAAATTATCCCTTTCAAAGAATAAGAATAAGAAACATACTTAAGGGCAAGCATCTACGAAATAGGCACTATGGAACATCACAAACACCAATGTGTGATGATGCCTCGACTTGAAAAAAGTTTCCCTACATGTATATTTGGAGGGAACTTTTTTTAATCCAACACAACAACACGGTGTGTGTTATCAATTCTTGCATAACTCCCACAATAATAAGATATCATTTCGGAAGAAGATAGAAAGGAAGGAAGGAAAGGAAGGAAGTATATTTTAATGTCCACGGAGACCAACCGGCCTATGAGACGGTTTTACAATAGAGCAGGAAAGTTTTCAAACACAAAATAAAACCACGTAGAAACTCATGCAATGTACAGAAACCCCCAGACAATGTGTCTCTACCCAGGATGAAAAAACCCCCATGTGGGAGGAAAAACCTTTGTAGTAGGCATTGAGAGAGGCCCTATTTGGGCCACATTCCCCGTAAGGCCGGGAGGGACTCTTTTTGACGGCGGAGACTTGCGTAATGTAGGGGCGCAAGACATGCCACCATTGGCGCCGGCGGTTGGTGAATTGCTATCTCCAAAGCATCGAGATGGGCATGAGCCGCTCTGGCGTGTGCATATGGGCATTGGGTAGAGCATGGTGTTCATCTTATACTATCCGTGATGACAAAGACGGGGCATAATCTCTCATGCGAAACTTCGCCTCCATCCGTATCCCGCCGCCCGCCTCAATTCTCGAGATGGTGGGACCGCCCCTATTGCGCTTATAAGCTCTTCGCTTCTTAGGTGGAAATGTGTGCCCTTGATCTTGAGTGGAGGTCGTGCTCAAGGGACGGATTGACTTTTGTATGTGGTAGTGCTACATTTTTGGGCTTTGCAAGAGTGGGCGATCCCACGAGAGGCGTAAAGCACGCATTCAAATGCAACTCCTGCTCTGCGATATCTGACATATCCACAATGTGTTGATAGTCTATGGACCATCGTGCGAACCATCCCCTACAATGCTCTTGCCATACTCTCTTCAGATATTGCGGCCCTTGTGCCAATAACAGAGCCCGGGGAGGAAGACGTTGTGCATCAATTTCGTCAACCTTATGGAAATACGCAAGGTGCCTGCACATAGCAGAATGCTGCAGGGGCCAAAAGCCAGTCTCATACAGCAAAATTGGATAAGGCCGACCATGTCCTTGACGGCTAGGCTGTATATCAGGAAAGCCTTCTGCACCCTCTCTAGCTTATCTCAAGTACCCTTGCTAATCGCTGGCCCCCAGACCTCTACCCCATACAGCAGTACTGGTTCCACGAGTGCTCGGAACAAGTGTGCTTTGCGTGCCCAATCGCAGAGATCTATTCTGTGACAGCTATTCCCAGACATTGCATCTGAGGGCTTTCCATCCCAGCGTGACCCCTCTTTCTTTCACGGTCATCCCATAGCATGTTAGCGCAGAGAAATTGATTCCCCGATACTTAAAGGTCCTTACAACTTCCATCCTTTGTCCTATGTAATAGAAGTACGGGATATCATCTTTGCATGACGATTGGCAAATGATTGGTTTTACCGTTGGTTGGTATCATTCTGCTATGTCCACTGGGTGAGAGCATCCAAATGTTCATGCATACTCCTGGATATATGGGATAATAAGCCCGGTCGTGCGCATAGAGCAAGCGTTTCATCAGATATGCCTCCTCGGCAACCGCTGGGCCACCACCTCCATGTTCTTGCATCCAGGTTTCCAACTTGTCAATATAGAGTCCAAAAAGCGTTGGAGATAACGGGCATCCCTGTGTTAACACCTATGGCTGTTCACCCGGTGGTCTGACGCAGGCAAAGTGGCATATATTCCGTCATACAGCCGGTAGATGGCATTCTGCAAATCTTGTGGGACATGTAGCTCCGCAAGCTGTTACTACAAGCGGTCCCCGAGGGACCGTATCATATGCCGTCTTAAAATCCACGAAACAGCAATACAGGTCACGTCGTGCATTGCGGCTAGCTTCCATAAGGATTCTGAGAGTAAAAATATGATCACTCGTGGAGTGGGCAGGGCGGAAACCTGCCTGGCCAACTGCACGCACTCCAGTTTCCTCCGCCCATTGCGTTAGCTTCTTCTCCAGCACCCCTGCTAGAAGTTTTGCGAGTAGCGGGCTCACCATGATCATACGGTAGTTGGTGGAGTCATCCCTGCTTCCCGTCTTATGAATAGGGGTGACTTTACTAACCATCCATTCCTGCGGAGGCCCTCTCTGATGGCTTGATTGATTATCCCTGTCAAAGGTCCGAGCAAAGCTGGCCCACCCCATTTCAACAGCTCGGCCTGAAGTCCCTGCAAGCCCTTTGCTTTACCATTCGCAAGATGCCTAAGACCCTGGTGGATGTCCGCCTCTGAGAGCTGCAGTATTTCTCATAGTTGATCTGGCACGTCAGCAATTGCTCCTGGGGGGTCATACAACTCCTCCAACCGTTGTCTCCACTGGTCTGCGGTAACATTTCCAGGTGGTTGATGCCTCTTATACAACACTCTACACCAAAAGGCTTTTGGCTCAGTCATCCGTAGATCAAACATGCGTTGCTGATTTTCTGCAATGTAGCGATGCTTTTTGGATTTCAAGAATGCCTTATAGTCCCTAATGGCCTGTGGCCGGAGCTGTGGATCTAAGATGGTGCGTAGCTAACTCTTTAGAGCCTTACATTCCGCGTTAAACCAGGGTTTTGAGGGAATTGCACAGTGTCCCTGCGCGGGAGCTTTCTTGCTGCAAAGCATTTACTGGCTGCTGCGAGTAAAGCCTTCACCAACCATTCACACTTATCATGCAATGGATAGAGGGCATCAATCCCCTGTAGCTCGCATTCAAGCTCCACCTCATATCCTGCTTGCTTCCTATAGTTCGGGTTGTATCCCAAACCCCGGGGGTGCCTGTCCTGTGGCCACGCCACTGAGTGCCTCCAATCCAAAGTGACATAAAGTGGATAGTAGTCTGACAAAGTCTCCTCATCTCTTGTTCCTATGCCTGTCGCGAAATCACGAATGATATCAAGTTCTGGCACTGGAGCTAGGAGAAATGCATTGATAAACTCATTAATTAAGATGATCAAATAACCTATTAAGAAGCATATAAGAAATTATTATTGTTAGAACTAACAAATCTTACACTTACCATCTCAGACGACGATATGTGAACTATTGCCCTTGACTTAGGATTTTCAAGTTCTCAGAGGTGCTAAGAGTGCTTAGGGCTTTATGATCCGCACAAATTGAGAAGGTCAATAAACACCAAAGAGACATGGGAACCCTTGAAAAAAAAACACATATACATGCACTATGGACGTTAGAATGTTAGTCGAGGACATGACACCACGCCCATCAAAAGCATCAATGTAAACCACATTCCTTGTGAACCTTGAAATTGTATTGGCACCGTCTTCAGGCATGGAAGGTGGGTCTTTGATAGCACTAAATGTTCAACGATGATCTAGTTACAATTCATGCCCATCCATGATATAAACTTGTGTGAAACAGGAACTATCATCCTGACTACCAGCAAACAAAGTTGACTACGAAAGTGTATGCACTTCCAACGGAGTTTTCAAAGAGGCATCGAGTTTGGATGTACCAATGAGGCAAATGCAAGGACATTGTTATATTTTCTAATACCAGATCGACAATCCTTTTCCAATCTCATCCCCTCGTGTACCGGTCCATGAGAGCTAGAGGGGGTGTGGGGAAAGGTAGCAATGAAACCTTCCCATTTGAACAACAAAATGTACCAAGTTCATCCTTCCAAACCAAAGCCCCACAGTGTTTGCATTTTTTGCTCATCCTTCCCACATCGCAATATTGCTGACTGCATCACTTCAAGCTATTTTCCAAAATCCAGCCCTTCTCCTTATTTTGGTGGTGCATCTCCATCTCGGAATGCCTCTGCATGCCTTAGGTTCATCCTCCTCGTGCTAACACGTGCACCAATGCTACTTGGTTCTTCATGAGGCGCCCTTGCAAGAGGATTTAAATGCAATATCGCTTTCAATTCATCACCCTCTGCAATAGTACTCCCACTCTGCATGGGAATGATGGCATGCACTACCTCTCCAAGTCCAGAACACTCACTCGACATTGCTCCAATGCTACCTCCTATAATTTTTTTTTTCTTTTTTCCCTTTTTTTTTTTTGTTTTTGTCGGTAGCTCACAATTGTGTAGTAGTTATGCACTCTCAGTGATTGTAAAAGTTATTGAGATGGATACAAAAATTATCTATGGAGTTGTTACCCAGCGATAATTCTACATAGATGCATGGAATGTCGATGCATGGTCTATAACAGAGTATCCTGCCTAAATCTACCTCCCCCCATACATATATGCTCTCTCAAACTTCTATTGAGTTATCCTAATAAAACAAAAGTAGAAATGTGTGCCCGACAATACTTGGCATTAGTCGTCGAAGTGTGGAAGGGGCGATCATATGGTATGGTTGTTTTTGTGCATTTTGGATGTCTCAAGCTTGTAGTAAAAGGGTGCTTGACGATCCTGGACATTAAAGAGACAAACATCGATGCGCATGTGATTTGATGGGATTCAATACTATTTCTTTTGTGTTGTTTATTGCAGTTGATGACGTATTGTATAGCTTATCAACATAGGGAAACATCTTATATTCAATCGCATCAGGTTAATAGAACATTAGTTATGCTTAAAAATCCTTCCTAATAAAGGCGAATCTCCATGTTTGAAAGCTTTTGATGCATAGTCATAGCGTCCATCTTTTCTCCATTCTCTATGTGTTGATTGTGTCCGAGTCCTGGGTTTGGTAAATATTTAAATTCCATTGGTTGAGGGCGGGGGGTGACAAAAAAATGGCAAAATGGTTATTGTCGATAATGTATCCTCTATCAAAACCAGTATTTTTGTTACATATGATTTTTGAAGGTTAATGAAGGTATTCATATTAAAATACGTACTTTGGTGATGGTGGCACCTGGGTTGCAGTTCGAAACCTACGTGGATCTGTGGTGGAGAAACGGGGCAGTGGTTTCTTCAGAGTTCTGGATTGGGTTGCGGGTGGAGGTAGATGCAGGTGTCCAAGACTCAAGTGGATGCTAAATCGGCTGCATCAGGTGTCGATCCCCTTGTTTCAGGTGTCACAAAGAGAAGCTGGGGTCTTTTGCAGATGACGCCAACACAACTAAGCTTCTAAAAATGAGCAGCGGTGTTGTGTGTTTTTTCTTGACTATTTTTTCATGATGTGCCTAAATTGGTGAAATGTATGCATAAATGAAGAATTATATGGGTGTAATGTGGAGAAAATGTAAAAAATGTGCAAATATTGTGGAGGAAGCATTTATGATGTACTGAAGTGGAACCTATGGACTTGAAGGAGTATTAAAGTCCTTAAGAAATATTTTCAATGGTTGATAATTTGATGATGTGTCATGAATCTGGGGAAGCATGGTAGTTGCAAAGAAGTTTGGATGACCTAGATTTGAAGTTGAGGTGGCAAAATCTAGTGAACTTATGGTAGTTAGAATTTGGATCTAAGGTTGTGATTTGCCTAGATCTAGTGGCTAGGATCAAGTAGAGTTTTCTATAAGATAGCCAAAATTCGTGTAGAAAGGAGGCCCAAATTTGGAAGATGACATCTGGGCAAAGTTCTTGAAGTGTGAGTATGTTTCTTGATCGGTTGAATATTATTATGTTGAAGTATGATATTTTGATTATGATTATGTGATTCTCCTATTTGTTATCTCTATTTCTATAATCTCAAAAGACTTGTGTAAGAATGATTATGTTGGTGATTTATGATGCCAGTAGAGTGAGGCCTAGCCTATCTCATATACCTTGAGATTTGCTTGGGTTGTTGTAGTTAGCTTGTTCTTCGGTTTTCCTTTGGGTGCGAAGAAGATGCTAACATATTTTGGGGGCATTCGAGAAAGCAACACTTTTGGGCAAGATAGTTCTTATCTTTAGATCAAAGATGGTAGTGGTACATAATTATGTTGCAATCAGTATCCATGGAATATCATTTAAGTGCAAGTGGAGAATACGATGTTCAAAGAATGGTAGTGTATCAATGGTAGATCGGAAGTTTGTAAATGTCTTTGAAGCCTATTGCGGAGAGGTATGATTTGAATGCTTTTATTTATGTGGCCAGCACAATAAGAATGGAAGCAATAAAAGTAAAACAGATTTACATATTCTTGTTGATTTGATTGAAGGAAGCCAACTAAAGCTAGCCTCCAGAAATTCCTCTTTGATATTGGCTAACCTTTTTTTTCTCGAAAATCTCTGACCTTGCCTTGTCTTCATCTATCTGTTCTCGCCATACGCAAAGGAAAAACCATATCTCGTCCTTCCCTTGCCTCTATGTTTTTAAAGAAAAGAAATCCTCATGTCCGCTAACCTTACGTGTCATATGAAAAAAAAAAAAAATGGGACCGAAACTTCTTTGCCCTTTCATCCGCTAAAACCATCAGCTCTTTGGAAAAAAGCCGCCTATGATTCAATCGAATCCTCTGAAGCCATTTCTTGCATAGTTTCCCCTTCATCTACCGTTTCTTTGCTGCATTCACTTGCCGGTCGCCATGCCATTCTTGCCCCGCCGGTTTCATTCTTATTTCTAACCTTTTTCTTCCATATCCTATCCATCTTTTTATTTCGGGCCATGAATCGTTTTGCCCTACCGTGTCGAGAGAAGAAGCTTTTTTTTGCCATTCTTTGTGCCTCCACTATCTGCAAAAAAAATGCGGAGAAAGGGAAGTAGCAAACTTCAGCCATCGTTACCTTCTTACGCCATACCCTAACCGCCATCGCCATATCTGCAAGAAAGAAGAAAGAAAACCAAGAAGAAATTTCTGATTGTAGAGCCCGTAGCCGTTCTTCTACCCTGCCTAACCATCTGCCAGCCGTTGTTCTTTCCCTAGTTTCACCCTTCCGCCATACCCTAAATCCGATGGAACTGCCGCCGCGCGCACGGAGTAGCAGAGAAAAGAAGAAGAAAAATAAAAAAGGGGTTCGTTGAAAGAATGGAAAAAAAGAAAATTTATAGGATACATGTGTGGAAATTTATTATAACTTTCAATATGTTTCCAATGGTTTATTGGATAAGATGTTGGTTTTCACACTATTGGTCCCGGGTTCAAATCCTCCTATGTGCAACATGACCAAGTTACATTTATTTTGCCCAAGTGTTTAACAGCGAAGATTACTTGTTCTCACCAAGTTACTAACAGCGAAGATTACTTGTTCTCACCAAGTTACTCGAAGTTCAATTGCTATATCCAGATTGAAGGTTTTCAAATATGAAGATTGCATGTCAATGGTCAGTATTATGTTTTGTTATATGATGAAGACTATTTATTCTTATTCAAGTCAAACACCATATTATGAAGATCAAGATTATGTGGTTAGTGTTTATGGAATCTAATTTCCAAGTTTTTTTCAAGAATTCAAGCTATCAAATGAAGTTGTACAAGTTTTATTTTTTATTTAAGTGATTATGGATGGCATGATGGATGTGCTGACCTAGAAAGGCAGCAGCATCCCATGACCTATGTAAAATGTGATGAAAAAGTATAAGTGATGTGAAGGGGATAGAGCGCCATACCAGGCAGTAGAGCGAGGGTGCCACTGACCTGGATGGGACTTGCCACCCTATGATTGATGAAGATGAAGTGATGTTAGAAGTTTTTAGTATTTTTTTTCCTTGGAAGACTTCTATAGATGTTTTTGAAGGCTTGAAGACATTTGGACATTGGATTTTTGTTAAGTTGTGATGCTATTTAGAGGATCAAGTTGAAGACATGAAGATCGAAGAAAAGATTTTTGAAGAATTCATCGGGACGATGAATAATCCTGGGGGGGAATAATGTTGTGTGTTTTTTCTTGACTATTTTTTCATGATGTGCCTAAATTGGTGAAATGTATGCATAAATGAAGAATTATATGGGTGTAATGTGGAGAAAATGTAAAAAATGTGCAAATATTGTGGAGGAAGCATTTATGATGTACTGAAGTGGAACCTATGGACTTGAAGGAGTATTAAAGTCCTTAAGAAATATTTTCAATGGTTGATAATTTGATGATGTGTCATGAATCTGGGGAAGCATGGTAGTTGCAAAGAAGTTTGGATGACCTAGATTTGAAGTTGAGGTGGCAAAATCTAGTGAACTTATGGTAGTTAGAATTTGGATCTAAGGTTGTGATTTGCCTAGATCTAGTGGCTAGGATCAAGTAGAGTTTTCTATAAGATAGCCAAAATTCGTGTAGAAAGGAGGCCCAAATTTGGAAGATGACATCTGGGCAAAGTTCTTGAAGTGTGAGTATGTTTCTTGATCAGTTGAATATTATTATGTTGAAGTATGATATTTTGATTATGATTATGTGATTCTCCTATTTGTTATCTCTATTTCTATAATCTCAAAAGACTTGTGTAAGAATGATTATGTTGGTGATTTATGATGCCAGTAGAGTGAGGCCTAGCCTATCTCATATACCTTGAGATTTGCTTGGGTTGTTGTAGTTAGCGCTTGTTCTTCAGTTTTCCTTGGGTGCGAAGAAGATGCTAACAAGCGGCCCTGAACAATGGCAGATAGCAGATAGAAATGACCATGAGCTTCTCAAACTGAGCAAAGGCCCTGAGCAACGTTAGGTAGAAGCCCTGAGCAACGGCAGGTAGAAGCCTTGGTCGGATTTGCAGCACCAGATGGCTGAATCATGAGCATGAGAGGTTTGTTCCCATGAAGTGGATAGGGATAGGTAGTGGATAGGCCTTTATGGTCTTGAAGATGTCATAGTTGGTGCTTGAAGATGCCACAGCTCGAAGAGACCATACTCGAGAATGTTCTTCACAGATTTCTCAGCGCCCATATACAAGGTTTGCCATTTCCTCAAGGATGTCAGGGTTAAGGATGCATAATCTTAAACTTAGGTTACCTTGAGCGCTGCCCGCCCTTCAGCCTGTCAACTGCTTCAGATTCTTCAATCCTAGTGAGTTTTCATCGGCTTAAACCCGCCATGTTTTTCAAAAACAAAAGCTCAAATTCTTTATTTTATAGATTAAAGCTCACAGAATCTTAGCTTCAAGCTCTTAGCAAGCTTGAAACCTTTGCAAAAGCCAAAACATCGATAAGCCCAGGAAGCATGAAACCTTGAATTAGGCCTTGTTGTTGTTCATCCTGTTTGCAATGTTCTTGTTTGTACATTTTGTAAGCCTATGAATATGTGACATTCTTGATGTTGTCTGTTGTTCATGCTTTGTTGAATCTGCAGACTTTCAGTGGCCTTTGGCCCCTAGGCATAAGGGAGACCCCCTCTACTGGGATCTTCCTATGCTCGAATGAGCGTTGGCATTGCGTTGGGGTTCAATTCCCCAAGCTCACTAACAAATTGTGTTTGTTGGCTTCGAGGCAGTCAAGGAAACCACGCATAGGATCATCAAATGCATGCCATTGACAGCTGAAGCTTGGAATGGCAGCCAATGGCATGTGTTTAATGGCCCCTATGCATGATCCGAACGCGTTGTCCAAATAAGCGATGAGTTGTGGATTCATCTGGGGTTCGATTCCCCAGGCTCATGTGATTCTGTGGTGTTCTTCATGTTTTTGGGTCATGGAGTGTTGGCATGCAGTAGCCTGTCATCTTCTTTTCATACTATACTATATTAAAGTGAAAATACTGTTTTATGCAATGGTATGTGCCTTAATAACGCCCCTTGAAAGTCGGGTCAACAAGGGCCAATTTGACCTGGTAAGACTTCGGTTTGGATGTTGTGGATTTATGGAGAGGAATATCTTGCGGATGTGCTCTTATCCAATGGTGAGAAGCCATAATACAAGGTTTAGCCATAATACATGGTTATTGTCGAAAATTTATGAGCAAGAAAGCATGAATGTATTTGCCCTTGCTCACCTATTGGTCTCCGTGGACGTTAAAAAAACTATTCTATTCTATTTTTAAGTTCAAATTTCGCATATTTTGTGCAACTTCAATGTTGGTAGTAGAGCGTGTGAATAAGAAACTGTAATTGCTTGGATGCCCCATAATGAATAATGAACTTAATAAAAACTCAGAACCTTAAAGTTCAAATCAAACCTTGTACAATAATTGTTGTGTGTCATGGTGCTTTGTTAATCCGAGCTACATCTCTTACGTATCATTCAATGGCTTGCATTGTATTGGCTTTGTGAGCTTACTTGAGAATATCATATTACCGACATCATTGCCTCCTCAATCCCAAAAACAATATTTCTCAAGTTTAGCAGAAAATCGAAAGTCATTGGGTGGTAAATTCGAGAACGTTCTAACCAACATGTTGGGTTCAATGTATGGAAGCAACTCATCTTTGCCAAAAGCCCGGATCAATCAATAAATGATTAAGACATCCATTAGGAGTTATTAAAAAAAAACAATCTAACCCAAGTAAAGACCAACATATGTATACAACTCATTATGCTAATGTTTTTGCTATTAGAAAAGTTTAGTTGAAAAATGACACTTCACATGGCCTCTACAGATGAAGGCACTTAAAGCTTCCCAAGCCTATAGAAAAATGATAAATGACTTAGATTAGGATATACCAAAAACATTGCATGAACACACTTGCAATTAAACCCCTTTATCCACTTTAATAATGTGGCACTCTCCAAATCGTGAATGACCATTTTCTAGTGGAAGTTGACTTAAAAAAAAAAAAAGGGGAAGGGAACCCAAGCCCTGGTACAATGTATTATTAATCGTACAATCTCTCTAAATTAAAGAGATAATGATACAACAGATAATACCATGTAAGATTAAGTTAAAAGAGACAAATGTCCAATAGTGAACATGCAAGATCAAATTCATAATTATGTGTTCTTGCAGCGCATCATCATACATTAGTCTGATATGCATACTTTGAAAGGATAGTGCTTCTAGCTTTGACAACATATAATACCCTTCAATACAACCAAAAAAGCCCTAGAATGAGACAAACATTAAATTCATTTGCAACAACCCGCAACCACTTCAAGAGAAGATAATATTGCAAAGGGTCTACATGAAAAAAATATTACCAAGAAAAGAAAGGCCTATTATCCAAATGCTTCGTGATCCTAATAGGTTTGCATAAAACGAAACTATTGAATAAGCCTTTGTGACATTGAGCCGCTATTGAAGAAGCCTTTGTGACATTGAGCCGATTGATGCAGTTCGATCGCCAAAACCATGGGGCTATGCAAATAAGCTCATCTTCATAAATGAAGAAAGCGATTTTCAAAAATAGGATAGAGAAGATTTGACTTTGCAATGAATAATAGAGGTAGGTTCAACCAGCATCCTGCAAGGGGAGAATAGAATAGAATAGAATAGAATAGAATAGAATAGTTTTTTTATCGTCCACTGAGACCAATCGGCCTATGGGACCCAGAAGGAGCGCAGCAAACTTATTCTTGTCGGGTTAAAACCCCTACCGGAAGGGTTTTCGAGGAAAAACCGCGGGCGTAATAAGAATTTGTCAAACTGTACAAGTATACATCATCATGAAATAAATGTGTATGTACAGGGACATAGCTGATCTTGCATGTCCATGACCTCCTGAAGGTATGATCCTAGCATCCGTACGGATGCCGTGCTCAATGTCACATGTAGCGGCTAGCCAGGCCTGACCAACTCAGCATAGCGCGTCCGGATTTGATCATATGCTGGGCAACTTTGAAGGGTATGAGATTCATCCTCAATGACTCCCATTTGGCAAGATTGATGAGCCCTCGCCCCGACGTGGCTCACCAATCCATCCGCCACCGTCTCAATTCAAGATGATGTGCCCTCGTGCGTAATGGAGGCAATGAGTCTCCGTCTTTTCATGGGCAAGTGGGTGCACGGTAGCATTGTGGGCCTCGCTCCAATGTGGGATTTATGTGGCCGGGTAGTGTCTTTAGTCTTGACTGTTCAAGGGGGCTGGCATCCCAAAGCTTGGCGATGAAGCAAGCGTCAAGATATTGCCTCAAGCTATGGCGATCCGCCTGTTTGCACATGTATGCACACCGTGCTCTCGCACATTCCATCTAGCCATCCATTGAGCTCTCTTTTCCCTCAAAGAGGCCTTGAGGCGTTGTGGCCCCATTGCCATGATATAAGCTAGTTTTGGGAGACGAGCATCGTCCATGTTGACCACCTTCGAAAATAGACAATGTGGCGATCAAGGGGCCCTCAAGAGGCAAGAATCAAGTTTTCTGCAGTAGAATTTGATATGGGACTGTGGACTTCACCCCTAGTGCTCGTACCAAGAAGGCTTTCTGACCTGCTCCAAGTCATTCCAAGTAGCGAGGGATACCACTGGGCCCCATACTTCAACCCCCGTGATAAAAGGACGGGCTCCACTAAGACTTTGAGAGTGTGTGACCGATGGGTCCAATCATACAACTCGCTCTATGACTATTGTTTTGCATTGCATATAGTGCTTTCCAGCCGCCGTAACTTCGTATCAGTATGGATGTGTCCCGGTGCATAGTAGACGGAAACTCCACTTCCAAATATTTGTATGTGGATGCTACTTCCACATTACGCCCCTCAGAATCGGAAGGAGGGGATCCCCTACCGTCGTGGAAGATGATATGAAAACCACCTTAGTCTTGGCCAAGTTGACGCGATATCGGCCGCTTGACAAAATGTGTCCAGGGCATCGAGATGTCGTTGCATGTCTGCTGTCAATAAATAAGGAGAGAATAACTTAAAGGCAACCTGGACATTTTATTGAACAGAATACAAACAACCCTTTGACTCAATATGAAACGCATAACTATTGCCCTAAACCCTTATTGACGTATCCTTCGCAAAATAAAATAATAAGCAAGAGCAATCAAATGACCAGCCAACTATGCCTTCTTTGATTATAACGAATACAACTTGATTATCTCCTGCAAGATCACAAAACATCACGCTAATGTTTTATGCATGTGCATATATCACAGAACTCATATAATGATAAAACTAGAAATTATGTAAGCAGTGATCCAGCTAATACTTGAAGAATATTTTGATGCAATTGTTTTGCTTATCATTGCCCCAAGAACATGAAGTGTGAATTCTAGTGTCAGAGTACAAAAAAACTTGAAAAACCCTTGGCAAATTTCAAAGGGCCGGTTCCTTGGAGAGCAACATGTTGTTTTTGAGTTCAGGTCCAAAATCTTGAAAATCGAAAGCTAATATTTGATAATCAAAACTATTACTGTAAACTTCATTGCAGATGGTAGATCAAGTGCAATGGTGCGAAAGTGCGCGGCAAAAGATCATGCATATATCATGCTTTCTAATAGTGAGAACCTGTCTGGCACACATGCAACCTTACTCTACATAACTACAAAAGCACTATTCAAAAGCTAACCTTACTCTACATAACTTCGAAATCACTATTCAAAAGCTAAAACAGAAGAATTACGACCTAAAGCCAAAACAAATCCAAATACAAAGAGAATGCCTCTGGAGCTTTCAAAGATTCGAACCTAAAGCAAAATGGATAAGTTGAGAAGAAAGCTTTTGAGAGAAATAATTGAAATGCATGTTCAGTAGTAGATAGTCCCCAATGAAAGCAGCAAGTATACTGCCTATGACAAATTCAAAGACCCAATACCATTATTCAAGAAATTGTAGTGAAGGCGGCTTACATGGATCATCTCAGTAAGCCACATTAGAAAAGGAATGAAGCAGCATCTGATCTTCATAAAGAGACAAAAAATTTCAGATGTGAATATCCAACGAATGAATTTTTCCATAACAAAGAAACATAAAGAATGCACCAAGCACGCGCCAGACTAGGGAATAGCAGCCAGGAACAGAGCCTGAGTAAAAATGAATAATCTAGTACTATCCAAAGTGAAGAGCTAGCCATCCAAAACCTCCTGCTTTTGCTTGTCATAAAGATAATGAGTTGGGCATACCTTATTAGAGAAGGCAACTGGATATAGATCCTCCGAACCCCTTGAAATGCACTGTCTTCAAATTCACCCACCTGATTTCTGGGGAATCGTAAAGTTAATCGATTCATACAACCACTCCTTATAAAGGAGACATCGCATCTTCATGTTGGAATAGAACACAACCGTAACCAAAGAAATTTCAAATAGAACACATAATAAGCTTAAATAGAGACCCCAAAAAGGGCGAAGGTCTATAGAAAAACAAAAAGAGCTCAGTATACAACCGCTTGAACAAAGAAGAAAATACAAGGTCAAAAGATAGTGCAGAGCAACAACAATCGCCTACTATAGCGCATGACTTGATTGTCATCGATGCCGTGGCCAAGCTCCTTCAAGGATGCAGCTACAACACATCGTCAATCAAGGGTCAAATCTCACAAAGGCTGTTCCGCTTGTGCGTGCATTAAAGACTCAGGAGTATGACACTACCCCATTGCCGGCCGGGCCAGATGTCACCATATAGATCGACAAAGGGGTCGAGCCTAACCACATCCGAGTGGGTGTGATAGAAGTCGCTCAAGGCATGTGGGAAGTAGGAGCCGCCACAAAGAGAGGGCTGCCACTAGGCAAAACAAAAGCAAATAGCAAGATAATCCACATAAGAAGCTATCGTTCTTGCCGATCACCGATTGTCCACACATCCATCAACAAATTACTGTTTTGTTGCGGTTTAGGCGGTTGTATGGAATATCGGGTATATATCCGGGCATATCCGGGAATATGCTCACCCACCCGTAGAAGAGAGGCCTTCCCTTTAGGGCAACCCACAAAGAAAAGTGAGAGACATGTTTGCATTAGAAAATTTCAAACCCTTCAGGCAAATAAACCAAACACGAAAACCAAATGGTGCAAGGCTAGGCCTACGCAGTTTCCCTTTAGATAAATGTATCATTCCACGTATGCACCACGTCAACAAGAGCTTTCACTTTTTATTGTGACCAGTCCCTAGTACCGACCTCGTATAAACGGCTACTGTTCTTATTCTGGGACCAGACTTGTTCTTCACAACGGAGCTCTAATCTTACCCCCCGGCGCCATAACTCTGGCGCCGCTTTTCACTATCTGGGGCTTCTATTTACAGTTCCTTAGCTTCTTATCTGCAAGGAACTGCTCAATTTCCAGTTAAATCGGGATTCAACCGTTCCTTTTGTTGGGCACTTGGTGGCAGGGAAATTAACAAAATTTTCAGCTTGAAAATTCGTGGCTTGGATCCTGAGACTGTAGACGTCTGCTTCTATGCAAGCATTGTGAGCCTTGAACCTGAGGATTGAGGTGCTGAGAGATGCTAGCCAGTAGTTTTGGGCCAAATTATCGACCAGAAACAGGAAATAGTGAGCCCCAAGCGTCAAGATTCGGATCTGCTAGTGTCTCTGAGACAAGCAATAGCAGTACCGTTGTCAGTAGTTGGGCTAACGTTATTCCGGTGCCAATGCCGGTCCCTTTAGCACCCTATCCTGCACCACAACCACACGTGCCCATCCCACCGCCAAGTAAGTTTACTTACCCTCCATGTTGCGCTTTTTCTTGATTGAATTGTCATTATTGTACTTAGGCATTTGGTTTTGTCATGGGCTTTGAATTTGTTGCGCTCTTTTAATCTATGTTTTAGATTCTATTTTGCATTGACATGATATTCACTACCATGATTTCTCTTTTATGCTAGGTCCACAAAGCCAGATAATTTGTATAGGTTGCAGGACTTTGCTTGTCTATCCTCATGGTGCTGCCAATGTTAGATGCGCACTTTGCAGCTCTGTGACTGCTGTTCCTCCTGGTCTGTACATGTTATCATAAAATTTCATTTAGCTTCTATGTAATAGCATCGTATGTTATTTGTTTTTAATATAACTATCTATCTCTCATGGTTCTTTAGTCCATTTTTTTGTAAATTACTATCTACAAGTGGTTATATCTGAACATATTTGGGAGTTTGGCAAAAGGCTTGTACATGGTTTTCTAGCATTTGAGTGACGTTACAATATAGTGGATCTCACGGTTTTGACAGTAACACTCAGGCATCAAAGTTTGTGGTCATGCTTGATACCTTTGCAGTCTACATTTTGCATGTAGTATTGCTTCTTGAGCAAGATATTGGAGAAAGCAGCAAAATAGGCATATAAGCTCTTTTTATGTGAAAGACTGAAAACCAATAGGAATGCTTCAATCGAATGGACCTGATTTTTGGAGTTCTGACCATTTTAGTAAACGAGATGCAACGATGATACGTGATGAACCAGATTTGGGAAAAGACAACGTTCCCTTCATTGCTTGGTTTTAGTGCAATAGAATTGTCCTTGTGTAAAATTTTACTTAGCTATGAGTTCGTGTGCAGGATCTGAGATGGCACAATTGGTTTTGTGGAGGTTGTCGGACGTTATTGATGTATGTTCAGGCAAGCAGTGTCCAATGCTCTTGTTGCCACACAATAAATTATGCCATGGAAGGTTAGTTGTACTTAACTTCCTATCTTGCATGCTCTACTTGAAATTCATTATAGTGAGAAGAAGCATGCCAACTTATTGTTAAATGATTTATAGAGAAGCTTGTTAGTAAATTTAAAATCATTGCCAAAATCACTGCGAATAAATGCCCTCTTCTAGCATATCATACATCAGGAGGTGCAAAAAAATGTCAGGGCATGTTTAGCCTGACTGACAACATTGAAGTGATTAATAACCTAAAGAGCAATAGTGTAAGAATAAAAAACTCTTAACTATTATCCTAGAACTGATAAGGGTGTATATGTTTTCAATAGGAAATCAAATGGCACATGTGAATTGTGGTGGGTGCAACATGATGCTTATGTATGCTTATGGAGCGCAGTCTGTGAAGTGTGCCCTTTGTCACTTTGTGACAACCATTCCTGTATGTACCTTCTTCATTTTCCTTTTTCTCATGTGGTGTTATCGTGGGGAAAGTGGACACATGCTTTTTAAATGTTTTTACATAAAACCAGGCTATGGGTTTTGAACAGATGAACGGTGCCGAATGCCAGTGCCAATGCAAAGGCCATCATTTCCTCCTCAGCCTTCTGCAACCTCTGTGGTTTGTATATGTTAAATGTAGTTTGAGCTATTACAAGCATCTTCTTGTGCAATGACCATCTGATTTTGTACTGCAGCCTGCTGGAAGGCCCCAAGCTCAGACTGTGTATGTTGAAAACCCGATGACTCTTGATGAAAGTGGAAAGCTGGTAAGGTTTGTCAAGAATTCTAGGCAATAAAGTAGGATTGTAGATAGAGTGAAGAGAAGACGAAGAATGGTCAAATACAACGAAAATGGAATTGTTTATGAACGCGGTTATTTTTCATTAGCTAAGCCAGGCTGACTTTTGTCACCATCAATAGTGTAGGTTGTCAGCCAAATTGCATATCAGCATTCCACGTCAGCATTAATTCGTAGCTTGGCAATTATATTTTTATATGCCCTTGTAGATCATGTTGGTATTTCAGCGTGGGAATATCTTACCCTTAACCTGAAAAAATTCAAGCATACACTTGGGAAGGTCCAGTGAAGGTCAGACAATTCTTGAAAGATTAAAGCATATCTTATGAAAATATTTGTCGGTGCCATCGAACTTGGAAAACTCCTCAGTGGGAGTGTGGCTCAAACACATCTCTATACCGTGATTTGTAAGGGTTCATATTTTTGGCTACCTACTAAGGCTTCTGTACTGCTCTAGAATTGATTATACAAGCAGAATCGAGATGAATAACGTCTATTACGCCAAAATGTGGCAGATACATGAAATTCATCGACCTAGTAAGAGCTGGCAGGTTAATTGCTATCCATGATGTAGAGATTAACATGCGTCCATTGGCAAATATAACATCGAAATTGGAAACAGATCGTCAGTTTACATTATTGTGTTTCTGTTTCTATTCTCCTGAGTATCACACCTGAATCAAATACCAAGCATGGTTATCTGTTTTAGGTTGAACCTCTAAAAGAAATTGTGGAGTTTTTACTTCTTTTACTTATCAGTATATGCCCTGATCCAGTGGTCTTCTTTATCACTTTCTGCAGTCCCCGCCACCTAGATCAGATTTGTCAGAATCTTTAGAAGCCTCTTGGTGTAAAAACGTTGCTGCATTATGCACTTCTTTCATTTTCTGTTTGACCTTGTCTGAGATGACTGATTTAAGTGCAAATTGGCTTTTTCAATCTTATGCTCTTGCAGCCAACCAATCCTACTTTTTTGGAGCACATCTCCAAGGAAGGAATCTCTGATTAGGTTCTCTTTCAGGATACCCAGGCACCTTAATATAAGCATGGCATAGTCCCAAACATAGCCCTGTGCTTCTGGACAGATCTTACATTAAGAGCTCCTAAAGGTTCATCACCTTGCTGTGTGAACATTTTTGCAAGTATTGTAGTTTGTGCTATGGGAGTTGCATTAGAGTTGAGTTCCAATTCAAGGGATCCATTTGCAACAGCCAGTGCAGCAAATCCTCTTAATTCATTGCATACTTCAGCATGGTGTTGAACATGCTTAGATTCAAAAGCAGATCTTGCAATCCTACCAGCCCCCTATAAGATGGATTATTATGGTACCAGGGCCTTGTGGTCTGTGGAGTAGTATTGTTACAGCTTTGCTGGCCAAGAATTAGACTTTCTTTGTGTAACAAAATTTGTCTTATTTTGCTCCATTTGTACAAATTGCATTTCATTGGCTTTTGCAGGTAAGCAATGTTGCAGTTGGAGTAGCCACAGAAAAAAAATGAAAGTGCCTCCTATTTTGTCCCTCCATTCACAACCAGAATAGGAGATTATGTTAGGTACATGGTCTATATTGCTGCTACCTTGGTTTGGAAGTTTATTTGGAAGAGGCCTTATCAATAGAATAACATGGCATCGTTACTTTTGTTAAATTATAAGAATAACTATTAGCCCTCTTCACGATCTTTGTATATTCTCCGTGAAGCTTCAGTGGTATGGTGTTTAGTCACCCAAAGATATCTATGCCAATTTTGCTACACATAATTTCACTTGACACTGTTATGTTCATAAGCTCGATATCCCTTGTTTGGAGGATGGCTGAGACAATAGACTTGATGGAATATCCATCCTAGAATCATCTCATTTGTTGACATGAGAATATTTTCAAACTGAATGGTCTAGATATCTATATCATCAGGTCCATGTTCAAAAGTCATCTTGTATAAAAAAAGTATGTGTGATATACAAAAATAAAAAATTATTTTTCACGAAGCTAATTACCCCCCTAGTTAATATTTGTTGTTATTTGTGAAAATGTTCTCTAATTTTAGGACATTGGAAGGGGTGGCTTATGCATACTTTATGCATACTTGACGACACATGATCAACTCTAGCAGCCTATGCATTCCAACTTTCTAGATCGTTACAATAAGTTGTGGACAAGTAAGTTGATGACATGCATGATGACATGCTCAACTCTAGCAGCCTATGCATTCCAAGCTTTCTAGATCATTATGGTAGGGTTGCCATGTCTCAGCGACTTAAATAGATATTTTAAAAAGGTTATTTGAAGAGATGAGGGCTTTTTGTGTCTACAATGAACCCTAAATCATGTGTTTGTGAGTTACCTATTTAGTAGGCGGAAGAAGCCTTGAGAAGCGTAATTAATTCAAGTGGATAGTACAAGTTCAGATTATGTTGTTTTTCTTAACCATTGTGTAAGTCATTAAGTTTTATCTAGTGGAGCTCCAGCCACTCACCAGTATTCTACTACCAAGCTCCTAGCTATGGATGCTAGAAGATAAATGGACCTTCCCCATTTGGTGCTTTACTAGCCTAAGAGTCCAATTGTGGGTATCTGGACTAATGTTCTGGAGTCTTGATGTATGATCTTGATATAAAGGAATAGTCATGCATTTGCTCCTAGTTCTCCGAGCTCATTCGACAGGTCCATGTGATATGTAATATTCCTTAACTACCCCCGCAAGATCTACCGGCTGCCTCTTATCAATTAGTTATAATCTCTTACTAGAACTATGCTCGTCCTCGAGCATCGATCACACCATCTATGGTATCCAAGACCAAGCCAAGACCATATGGTCCAACGGTGCCAAGTCATACATGTCTTCATGGAGACTCGAACTTCGAGCCACAAAAGGTACCAAATATAATGTTACGAACTACGGACACAAACTAAGCTGGCCAAAACATGTCGGATATTTATAGGAAATCCATCCCACCTCTTATGGCGATGGCGGAAACACCATACCAAGATACTCAAGTGGTCTTCCATATCTTCATTGGATTGCCATGCTGAGTAGCACCACAAGCAAGATTTAGTTCAACTGAACATCGACAAAGGCGGCTCACCGGTTGGGGGGATGCTATGAAGGCATGGAGGTATGTTCCTTTTGATGAGGAGAGTTATGGAGGTTATCACCCTCAGGCACTTAGAAATTGTGTCTAGAGTTCGGTTCATTGGTATCGATCCATAGTTCCTCTACTCATTGGGTCATCGAGGAGTTCCCTGGACTATTTGAGGCAATGGGCTCTATTACAAGTTTTGTGGTGTTCAAGCTCAAGGTCCAATCTTCGAAGTCTACGGTTTATCCTATCCTGACAAGGCTTGAGAGAGGGATAGAGAGAAGTGGAACCCTAGCCAATTTGCATCTACCATGCCAACTAGTCTTTAGTTCTCTTGTCTTCAGAAAGACCCAAGACTCAAGACCCAAGACTCAGACAATATCTCTATAAACTAGGGCATAGCAATCCTTTCTAGACACTATAAACTAGGGCATAGCAATCCTTTCTAGACAATATCTCTATAAACTAGGGCATAGCACTGGGTATTGCAGAGATTGGACATACATCCATCCTTCAACGTGGCTTATCTCACGTGTAGAGGCTCGGGTGGGATATACATCCATCATTCAACGTGGCTTACCTCACGTGTAATTATCATCCACTGTCATGTTTGAACCAGCGTAAAATTTGAAAAATCCCGTGTGTTTTTTCCTTCGCTTTGGTTTTAACATGGCAACACAAAAAAACTCATTGCGGTCCACGAAAAACACCGTATTTTATTTGGTTCAAACATGATATGTAAGACGCTCGCACATGTAGAGGCTCGGGTGTTTTTCAAATTCTCCTGCCACAATTTTAGATGGTGGGGGAAGGTTCTTGGAATGGCTGCCACGTGTACACATCTAAGACCCTTGGTATCAAACTATCATTGCAAATCCACAAATCCAAGGGCTAGCAATAATTTGAATTGCCTAGTGTAGGATATCCGAAGACATTTAATCAACTACTCCAAGGACAAATTGGTGTAACTTCGCTATTAAATACATGCTCGTATATAAAAGAATCTATGCAGTATGACTAAATCTTGCACTATGGCCAAATCCACCAACTCAGAATAAAGCATGTTCACAACGAACAAAGATGAAGATATCGATGGCTGCACTAATGGCCGTTGATATTTCATAACCTTACCAAAAAACTGTGCTCTTGCAAAACACACAAGGTATAAGGCAAGCTGAGGTTAGAAACTCCAGAACTTGGCTGCTGCTTGTCATGACCACGCCAGAGGATGCTGTGCTACCATAAAAAATTCCCACAAAATCGCTCCCTATCCATCCAGAATACCAACTGTACAAAAATAACCTAACTTTTGCATCCAAATAGACAATGGTTTCCAATCCATAAAACCCATAAATAGCAACTTTCAAATCCATATAATTCGCGAACCATTGCAAAGTAGACAATTTCATTTCTCGAGGTCCGCTTTATGGTCATAATCAACTACCCCAAGAACCAAATTCTTCTAATTTCACTATTAAATTGTTGATTTTCACATACCCATAAGCTTGAAACTTCATGCATTTTAACTTGTATTTTTATCTCTAATATATAATTGTAATAAGGAAGATAAGGGGCTAGCTTAAGCGCTAGCGCCCCTAATGGAAAATTATGATTTGAATTGTACACGTATATACATACGAAATGTTAGGGTAGGCCACATTTCTCCTTATTATCACCATTCTTACATCCTATAATTTTCCTATGACTTTCTCCTCCTACGGGTAGGTGCTAGTGCCATTTGTCCTAGCTAGTGCCATCTGGCAAAGCTTGTTACTATATATATTATAATTCATAATACATTCAAATTCAAATTCAAATTCACAATACAATTCACCAATAGAATACACCAAAATTTTATATCAGTTTCCATTCAAAATTTGCAGTGCTTCAAGCAATCTGCAATTCATTACAAAAGTTTCATTCAAAAGCAGTTTCATTTGCCATTACAGGCATTCAACAAGTTTTATCAGATGGTAGACTTATCAGAATTACAAGATTCTCCATGATATTTCTGTAGTGCGTCTTTGATCTGACTGGGATCAGTGCATTGGATGAAGAAACAATTGCTCACACTTCCTAAAAAGGAGAAACTAGAAACGTGCTGCAGAGAATTACCACTGACAAGAGTTTTCGACGATGGAATTTTCAAATCCAATAAAGCTTCATCAGAAATACCCTCATAGAGACTAAACTGAGTACTAGCATTTTCTTTGTCATTCCCGAACTTGGAGCCTTAGAAACACAAATTGGGATCACAATTTCCTTCCCCTTAACGTAATCGACTCCTTCACGCGGATTTGGCGGCCAACACTCTCATTTGGATCAACTGCAACTAAAACATGAGATGGAGCAGAGGATGAACCAACGCAATCATTCATTTGTTTCTTCTCAATTTCAGCAGCTAACACTGATTCATAAGTCCTGGGAGCACCAGTTTTCAGAACTGGATCGGAGATAATAGACATAGCAGCACGCATCTGAATATCCTTCGTCCTGTCATACCTAAGAAACAGAAATTATCAATACAAATTATAACAACATTTTACAACCAGAAATTACAACCACTTACTTTTCATACGCTTCAAGTGATCGATGCCCTGTGATTCTCATACCGACCTCAGCTGGAACACCTGCCATCGCCAATCGTGTAACACTTGCAACGCGTCCAGATTTATTCGAGATCTCCCCATGATCAATTAAAGACCCATTGTCTTAAGCCAAGATTTTACCATCTTCAGTCCAACTTTATTGGTGGAATACCAAACCTAAAAAGGAACAATCAGTAATCTCAAGCTAAGAAATAAGATAAAAAAGGTCAAACTACTTACATTTCCAGCAGGCCTGTTAATAGAAGTCAGAAACAAACTCCTAGGTTCATCATTATCTTTGGCAGGCATATGCCTACCATATTGCTTAAAAGTGATGACAAAATCTGCCTCATGCGTGCGAACAGGCTCCCTAAAATGACTGCTATCATATCTTGTTACAGTTACCTGATAATTCTTACTCTCCCTCTCACTGTATTCTATAAACTCACCACAGTCATCATTGCCAATAGAAAGATCAGCATCCAGCAAATTATAAAGTTCTGTCGCTGCCCTAATCCCAAAACTTGAACAAAGGTAAAGCACAGACGCTTCTGACAGCCCCGATTAAATGTCATGTGATGATCCACATCTGCTAACAGGTCCCTTTCTAAATTGAATCTGATAGAAGGTGCCCTAACAGCCTTAGTGCCAACACCTTGCACACTAGACCTCCTGGCAGCTAACACAAAAGCATAGGTAGCTCTAGTGAAAATTTCATTAGTAATTATATTGAACCTGACTTCCTGATTTCCTGTCTCTCCAATCCTTTTGTCTTGATTTTTCCTGATCATTCTTCCAATAGCCCTGTATAAAACGCTAAGGTTGTAGACACAAACAGTCAGCATAAAAACAAATTAAAAGAATTGCATAAAAAACTACCAGCCAGCGGGATACAGATCTCCATTCTTCTTTTTCACTTAAAGAAGACCACCAGATTCTGATTCCTTCATCAGTTCATCATCCAAGGCTAAAAACTCATCCTTATCCTTATTGTCTACATTATACCAATCATTGTCCTTTACTTCAGCAGCAAACTCATCAATCTTATCAGAAGGAAAGGCTTCCAAAAACTTATCAACATCTTCAGTAACTTCCTCCTCATCAACACTTAAAGCATGGCAAAGGAATGCCACGCCTCAAAGAAATTTATCCGATCATCTATGGCACTCGATAATCTATAGCACCTATCCGATCTATAGAAACATCCATCTTTACAAAGCCGGACAAAAGAACGTAACCTTATAAGCAATAATGTTCACAAAGCAAAAAATAAAAGGCCATAAAACAAGGTATTTAGCCATCACTGCACCTTAGGGGTAACGCGAAATAGCTCAAGTTATAAGCATAAAGTTTTGCACGGTACACACTAATCGCATAGCAAATTGATCCGCATAAGAAAGGCTCCGGATAGGCTTGCAAGAAAGCACGGAAGCAAGCAAGGAAGGTCGGGATAGGCTTGCATGTTACCCACGACACATAACCGCAAAAAGCACATGGATCGGTCATATTTTCGCACAAACATGCAAAAATAACAAGAACTCGTCATTTTACCGAAGATGTCGCCAAGATATCAAGATCTTCGCGAAAAAATGATGCTCCAATCGCTGCATGTACCTCCAACCGACGAAAATCGCAAGAAAACATGTTAGGACACATGCATTTCAAGAAAATCATGCCAAATAACGAAAAATAATCATCAAACATTCAGTTTACAAAAAATAATCATGCTAAACCCGCGGAAAATGCCGGCCATATAATGCTGAATCAAGACCAAAGATGCAGCCTAATCGAAAATCACAAAATCGAGGCGCCAGCCAAAATCAACGCCCAAAACACCGCGAACACAAAAAAAGACGACCGAGCAAGCAAAAAAGTGGACAAGGAAGGCAAGCGGCTAATGGACCGCCATAGCCGACCTCGCTAAGCTCGCCGTAAAATGTGAAGACCGAGGTCCAAAATGTGCTAAATGTGGCTACATCGCATAAATGTGGCCTAGCCCTAACATTTGAGGGGAATGTTCGGTGCAAAAGCCATTATGCTGGTGCGGCCAATCGCCCGCGCCAAGACCCTAACATTACCCCTAACAAAAGTTTGAAGGAGCTAGTTTCCTCCCGAAGTTTCAATATGTGCGTGAAGCTTTCACCCATTTTTCTCGCAAGTTTCTAGCCTATTGTTTGGCGCTATATATAAAGGGCAAAGGTCGTATTTCGGATCAATGCAAGGAGAAGCCAAGAAGAGGTTGCGGAAAGGAGAGCAAAGCCGATCCAAGCTAAAGAAGCCGAGAAGAGGTCGCCGAAAAGGAGAGCAAAGCCGATCTAACATCAAGTTTATCCATCGTGGAAGGCATGCATGTGTCCGTGTTAGATTTGCAGTGGCACAACAAGCTGAAAAGAAAATGAGAGCGTAAGATGCTCCACAAAGGTATGGATCCTCGCCTTATGATGTTCCACCAAGGTAAAAAATCGGGTTCTTAGCTCCCCGCTTATCGTAGCTCTATTTAGCCTTAATTTAAGATCATAGTTCCGACATCACAAGATAATTTGAGTTGGATGTGGCTTAAGCCATTCTTTCTTTTTGTCAAGAAACCATTGGCAACCATCCTTCAAAAGCATAGGAATTATGTAGGCTTTTATATTACATCAGATTTTGTTTGGAAATTAGAAGAGGAAAGAGGGCGTAAAGCATAACTGCCCGTTTAGATCTTTTGATGAATTAAGTTAATCGAGAGATGGAGCATTTTTGTTAGTTTCGAGCATCGTGAAAGATCCGATTTGATCGTGACCGCTAAAGAAGCCGGAACTTGAAATTTGAAGCAATGGATTATTTCGGCTTTATGCCCATTGGCAACAAAGAATCCAACCCAGGTGTCCACATGCGAAGTCCATACCGGGCGCCCATAGGAACAATTAAACTACTGAACGAAGTTCTGATTTGAGGCAAAGGCATTGATTTACTTAGTCTTTTCTTTCAGACGCGATAGAAACAGAAATATTAATCCACCGCCTTGCTTGTCGGGCCATGTTTAAGAGTTTGAGATAGGGACAACGCGGACTCATACAACGGAATACTTTGTTTGTGCTTGAATTATGGGCCGACTAACTTAATCGAGGTGTTGTCAATCCTTTTGCTACATAACTGCAACTTGATTTGTCAGAAAAATCTAGCTCCAGATTCGCTTTTTTTTTAAAACATTCAATGAGAGGACAGTTTTAGCAGCGAGCTCCCTAGCTGAGTGTTCAAAGAGGTAGTATCAAGATAAAAGCACAAATCATCGATCCCCAAATGCATAAGATATAATCTTACTTCTGGCTACGTGGGCAATTTAAAAAAACTGGCTTACTTCTCTCTATGTGGGCAATTCAAAAAAATTGGCCTGTTTCTTAAGAATTAATCCAAGTAGTAGGCCTTCTCTTAACATTCTGTTTGAGGTTGTGGCAATGTTGGCAATACCAGGGCTCTAACTGCAGCACATAATTCTGTGAATTCGAGATGCACACAATTTGTTGGCATATCACACTTAGACATTTGCAAATAACAGAACTAATTTTGTAGGTCTCTCCCTTCAACTATATGCTATCATACTTTGCAAACATTGTAAACACTCTCCCTACTTTGTTCTTGATTGTTTATCATTGCAATCTATAAATCAAAGGGTTTGCATTGAATATGAACAAGGGTTTGCATTCTACCTTCGACTTACTACATTGACATAAAGTAATAAATAAAAACATCGTCCAACAAATGCAACATCACATTGTAGCATCTATAAACCAGTGCAATTACTCGGGTAACCCATCACCTATTGCTCAAGTGCAATTACTTGGGTAACCCGACACCTATTGCTCCAACGAACTCCGTGAATTTTCAAAAGTGCACTAACACCAACTTTTAATGTTTTACATGCATAGACTGAATAATGAATAAGAAGAAGCAATCGACATAATGCAAATCTTATTGGACAAAATATCTAGCTCAAAATCATCTTAAGTTATGATGAAATATGTAGATATGCATCCATCTTCAAAAAATGCAAATAAAAAACACAAAGCACTTAACAAAATGAAAATTAAAAGCACAAAGCAGCGGCGGCGACTGCCGAAACAAGACCTTTTTAGTCTCAGTCTTGCTTCTGAACTTGTCTCTAAGAGCGTATCAATAACTTCCTTTCTAACACTTACATGAGTAGCCAAGTTAGAGTACCAACGATTCTGCTATTGAATGTGTAATTACAACATAATCTTTCCAATGGCCATCCATTTTCGTGATGGAGCAAATATGGATATAGATGAAGCAAATATGGCAGAAAGAAGCTAGAGGATCATTGAACATCCCAGGGGACTAACATATGTGGATTCATCATCTAAACATATGATGCTTATATTTTCATAACGTTATACATGTCTTCCAAGTGCTACTACTGCTACAACGTGAGAGGAAAGACAGGATGCTCAGCATAAAGCAATGTAGAGGAAAACACCTTGAAAGAGATAAAGTTTTGAAGACACATAGCACAACATAACTGGATACTACACCATTGAATGGTGTTTTTGCTAGACTTGCCTTCACTCTGGCAGCCCTTACTAAATAGTGAATATGTGAGACCCCTAAATGCATAGTAATTTGTGTACTGTCCTTCCTCTGCTCCTCTAGAGCTAGCTTTTTTTCCTCATCAACATAGAGATATACAAACCATAGTACTAGGCTTGAAATTCTGCCATGCTGTATAATTGCCAATATGAATAATACTAGAGGTCTGTTTAGCATTAGAAGCATGGTAGAATGTGATTCTAAATAGGTGGTTATTTTCAAGGGAAAACAATTCATCCGATATTATGTGCTTGCAAGTGTTGTAAGGTATATATGCCCTATATATGTGGCACACGTGCCTTAAGAAATGCAACAAATTAGAACTAGCAGCTGCAAATTAGATGAACACCGTTTCATGGACTTCTCTAATTTCAGATATATTGGAGATGGGAAGTCGCAATATACTGTAGAGGTGTTTCATGTAAAGAGCATGTACAAAAAAGTAATTCAAACTAAGAGTAGAACAATGCTTGGACAATTTGGATCTGAGTGAATTCAAGTGGAGGCTTGGGTCTCCATCTCCAATGAACAAGCAAAACACATGTTTGGCTATAGTGCAAAAGGCAATATATGGCACCTTCAATATTTTGCCTCGTCGTCATGCAAAATGAATACATGAATAGGAAGAAGCAAAGGATGCTAGATACAAATCTTTATTGAACAAATACACTAGCTTCAAAGCCATTTAAAATTTTACTAGAAGGTGTAAATCATTCCATGTTGTATATGCCTATGTTATTGTCAACATCATATTACATTCATATTTACAACATGCAAACTAAAAGCACAAAGCAGTAGCAACGAATGTCGTCGCGACAAATTCTTGTAATATTTACAATAAGGCATCACTAATTGTTCAGGTAATATTATAAGCACTTTGTAGTATTGTACATGAAGTCCACAGGCATAGCTTCTGCATTTAGACTTGACCCATGAGAGCAGGGAAAATAGAAGACTTTGACCATTTGTGCAAATTCAATTTTTGTTTTATCCATCTGCAAATTTTGAGCATCTTTCAAGAACCAATGAGTACGAGTTTAAACAGCACATCAACAAGCACTTGATACTAAGCTTTCCAAGCTGGAAGGGAATGGGTCTGAACACTTTTTTAACCCTTGAACCAAGATTGACAGCCATTCGATATTAACAAGCAATCTGAATTAGATGGAAAATAATTTTCTAAATTCATAACTCAAAGTCTACTTCCTTAGATACGAAGCCAAAAAGATGCTGCTTAATGCAGGAATGCATATGATGGATTTGACTTTTGAAGACTCTCACTGACTATGAACGCACTAGCTATTGAAAGACCAAGGCAGCTTAATTTAGCCCATTTTACCCTTCCTCTTACCAGAAGAAAACACCTATTTTAACAAACTACGGGAATTGCTTAAAATCTCCCAAATTATGGTTAGAAGACATCTTATCGAATCTAAAATGTCTTCTTTATCTGCTCATATTTTACCTCCACCTAGGGTAAGCATTATGTCTACCAGCAATTTTCCTTCAGCCCTCTTTTGATTGTATCATGTGTTCGACCTTGCCCTCAAATGTAAAACAGGCATGCATTATTTAGGCTAAACATAACCTAGCAATATTCCAAACTGCAGAGCATACCAGACAGATATATTCGAATGAGCGAGCCAAAGATACCATTAAATGTATGTCCAAGCTCAAGCTTTATTCCCAGTAACATGTTGTGCAATCCATCCTAAACCATCAAACAACCCTTCTCCTGTCAAAGCACAGCAGGCCTGGATGTGCCAATCATGATTCTTGATCGCATGCAGTGACAACGCATCACTGATTTCTGCTGGTGTCATTGCATCCTTCAAATCTTGCTTATTTGCAAATACTAGAACCACTGCTTGCTGAAGATCTTCATGTTGCAAGAGCCTAAAGAGTTCATCCTTGATTACTGCAACCCTTGCACGGTCTGTACTATCAACAACTAATATCACAGCATGGGTCCCTCTAAAATATGTTGCCCATGACATCCGCAATCGTTCTTGGCCACCTAAATCCCATACCTAAACAGTAGAAAGACTAAGAAGAAGGCATATGGACATAAAAAACCTAAACAGTAGAGAAAACTAAGAGGAAGGCACATGAACTAGAAATCCCGACTGAATTATCAAAAAGTGTTGCACTTCTTAGTTAAGTTTTAAAACTATCAGTAAGCCTGGAAAGAAGGTCTATTGGTGGTAGCAAATATTAATGTTATTAGTTAGATCAAAGCTTCCAAGTTCAGACAATTATCTATGTTATGTGATAGAAGAGTAACAGCGTTTGGGAAACAACTTATAGAAGAAATCTGACTACACCATCAGCGCTAAAACTATTCTAGCAAAATCCTCAAGAATAAAACAGGCCTAAACAATTTCCAACAGACCATACCTCAAATCTGATATTCTTGTACACAATTTCTTCGACATTGCTTCCAACAGTAGGTTGTGTGACCACTACTTCGCCAAGATGAAGCTTATAGAGTGTAGTTGTCTTGCCAGCATTATCAAGGCCAACTACGACTATTTTATATTCCTTTGCCGGAAACAGCATAAACCAAATCCTGGACATGAAAGCTCCCATCCTACAACACCCAAAAACTTCAGAGGAATAATAAGGCACTTACATGCTTCTGGATCCTGCAGGTGGGAGTGAGACCGGAATTGAAGATGGGAAGTAGGGCAATAATCGATGGATAGTGCGCAACAGGGCAGAGGGCCGGCTATGGTGCATATTTTGAACAACAATTTCTCATACGCGGCCCCTTTTTTCCTATTTTTGCCGCGTCACCGTCCACGTAGAGATGCGTTAGGGACGCTTCACAAGTAACAAAAAAGATATTCACATGTTAAGTTTTTTTGCCGGGCGGCTCAACGTTCAAACCGTTGGACGTCAAACTGCTCCAGCAGTTCCTGATCGACCGGCTGCTTCAGCGTTTGGACGTCTTGACCTCCGTTTCCAGTAAATTTCGGTCTTCACCTGCAACAATAGGTAAAATCTTGAAGCAATCTTGAAGTTGTGGTGCAAAAACAGTGACCGAGTAGCAAAAACCGGTGCTGGTGTAGCAAAAACCGGTGATGGTGTAGCGACGGCGATGTCCAACATGTGAACGCCCCAAAATTCTTGCCGGGGACGTTCACATTGGGGAGGCGCAGGAGACGCTACATGTGAGGCGTCCCTTATGGAGATAAAGGGCATGAATCATTCATATGGGCCACCCAATGTAATGCTTTTCTTTGGGTTGCCCTAAAAGGACAAATGTAGGACGCTCGTATATCTACAACGGGATAGGCGTCCGTATATCTATAGCTGAAAGTGGTTTATCCGGACACAAAAGTGGTTTATCCAAATGCTCCTGATTTCAAGCTTGAATCATAAGTTTCTTGTACTGCTTTTCTTTGATCCCGCTTGGCTCTTGCCCAAATCTCTTCCTCTCTTTATCAATCGATGTTTTAGAGAAAGGCAAGGCAATGTAGAAGGTTTTTGAACCGAATCTGTGATCAATCCAAAGATGATATGTCCCCGGAACATCAACACCGTTCAATTTGCTTGTGGTCTATCCGGATAGAAAATGGTGGTTTTTTGGGTAAACCACCATTTTGTATCTGGATAAACCGCTTCTTCCTTAGATATACGGATGCTCCAGATTTCATAGGATGAGGTCAGATAAAGATGTTTGTTATACCTCGACAATCTGGTTGGTAGAAACAACAACACACTGACAAATTTACCTCAGAATCAACTAATGAATAAGAAACAACTATCAAAGCATGCAGCCTACTAGATAGCTCGTGCAGTCATTCAGACATAACATTCAATGTATCTGATGGCTCGCTCATGCAGTCAGCCAGACAAAGGCAACGGTCTTGTTCAATGAACAAAGCCTCCATTGGAAAGTCACTCTTCCAAGTCATCAACACGAAGACCTGGTCTTTCATAAGGGCCTAGATAAATAGCACCAAAAACCTGATCGATGAGTTTGAGAGGACATTGCCCACCTCGCAAAGTGGACATGTCCATTCACATTACTTTCAGGGTTCTAACATCAGTCCAACAGCAATGAACATCAGTTGGAGGGCCTTCCCTGTCTTTCTTGTTGTTGAAAAGCATTTTCTGCAAGCACCAGCATGCCAACAAGCAGATTCAAACTTTGGTCTTTGTTTCATTTGCATGCATCATACTAGTCACAAGTGGGTAGATAAAGATATGCCGAACCTAAGAACATCTACAACATTCATTGGTGCAACATCCTACCTAGAGAAGATTCCTGTTTAGAACTGTTACACAAGGAGCGCGAAAAAGAACAACTATATTTAACTAGTATCATATCATGCAAAAACCATCATATATGTGGTTCTTTATGCATAAATTAATTTAGTAGAAGAAAACCACATGTTATAGTGGTTTGTCCAAACTTATAGTGGTTATTGATGTTGTTATCAATGTTGTACAATGGTATTTTAAAACCAATTGTGGTTTGTGAGACAAATTCCACATATTCATGCATACATAGTGCTTTATTAATGGCTTGTTAAAACCATTATATAAGATTTTAACATGGTTTTGACCATCTAAATCATGATTGCTTGGCACATACTACTGGTAGCCATCATTGGGGAGCCTACAAATGTGTATGTTACTGCAAATGCTCATCATTCTACTTTCAAAGCAGGGTGAAAATAGCTTTACCTTGGTTTTGGTGATTCCATCGCGGTGAATACTCTCCCGCGGAATCACAGACCCTCTGAGAACAGGATCTGTTCCGGAGCTTCCGTTTTCTGTACCTGACAGAGTCAGGTACCCTTTGATGTATCGTAGCCCTCTCTCTACAGGGTGCATCCTGGCCGTCTGTTCTATATCTCCCCGCAGAATCACCACGATATAATACCACCGAACGGAATCACCGCTTCTTTATTCCGCGCGACGGAATCACACTCCCTTGATACCACCGAATGGAATCACGTTCTAGCATTCATCCCCGCGAAATCACCCGTGGCAGATTCTACGAGATGGAATACTGTCGACGATATCCCGCCAGGTAAAATCACCCAGCTGCACTTCCGCCCGGCGGAATCACCCCAGACCAATTCTGCCCGGCGGAATCACTCCAATGTAATTCCGCCCGGCGGAGTCACCCCGTTGCAACTCCGCCCAGCGGACAATTCCGCCAGACGGAATCGCCGATTTTTAATTGCTTCGGACGTCTTTGTAATTCCGCAAGGTGGAATCACTCCAGCTACTCACTTGCATGCCCGACACGTGACAATATCGGGACCACAGACGTAGGACCAGATCGATGGCCATTGCATCGTCGTGAGTCCACTCCGCTGGAATTTTATTAATTCTCAGCCCATGTACGGTGATACCATCCCATAGAATCACCTGCTTTTGTTTTGCCCTGTCTCAGTTTGATGACGGCGACGGGGAGTTTGGCATGGACCTGGACGAGAAGATTGAGGGTGTAAGTGCCTGGAACAACTCAAATCCATCTCCTTGCAGTGGTGCAAGCTCTGACATCATTTCTAGTGGCATTGCAAAGCGGAGCATTTGGCAAAAGCAGACCACAGCAAAAGGGCATTTTGACCACAGTCGACTACCCTGGATCATGTTAGAGCACCAGGGTCCTGATCCGCAAGGGGAAGGTACTCAATTGGTGTGAGAGTGCCACATTCCCACCTCACTGGTTGTCATTTTACTTTGAAACAGCTCTACCTTCTTCCTGATTGCACTCAAATTACCTACCACAAATGGGATCATGTGAACCGGGGAAGGTGCAACTGCCCGCGATAAAGCACTACCTATTGAGAAAGGGTTGAGGTATAGGCTAGCACCATGGCTCACCAATTGAAAAAAGAAAGAATGGATCAAATAGAAGCTAGTGCATTCACCTAGAATGGTGATGAACATCCACCAGGAGAGGGTGAACTTGAAGAAGGAGCTAGTTGGGTTGGATGGGCTTTGCAGAGACGACATGGTGAAGATGCATGAAATCTACAACATTGACAAGTTAGTGGCTCGAACTGTTTGGAAGTTGCATGAAGACCAAGCAACAAGCATCCATATATGGATGCAACAACACCAAGATAGTGTCTTTTATTACGAGCAAGGTGGCATCTTTCAACTTGGGGTCATGACGCCCATTCAAAGGGATACCTTATTGAGATTTGGAAAGGATAGGGCTATATGCCTTGACTCTACCTACAAGACAAACGAGAAGAGGTTTGGTTGCTCGTTTTGATGTTCCTTGGAAATTAAGTTTGCTAAAGCGTGTTTCTATTTACATTGAAGGTATTACCTCTTCACTCTCAATGGATTAAAGTGTGGGTCGAACTTCATGATTCAACATGGAAGCCCTCATGTTTTATCACCGATTCTTGTGACGCCGAAATACATGCAATAAAAAAGGTAATAATGTTTCCCTAGATATCTTCATTTGAGTTTTGATTTGTTTTGTGTCCATTTTGACCATGTGTTAACTTTCTCCACCGTAGTTTTTCCCTGGCGTACGTGTCCATCTTTGCATTTGGCATGTGAGAAGAGATTGGTTGAAGTGGTTGACAAAGCATGTGAAGAACAAGGATTTGAGAAACCAAATGTTTAAGGAGTTAGGCGAGATCATGTATGGAACAAAGTGTCCCCCAGGTAACAATGACTAAAGGGGATGATTACAATGAGGCTGTTAGACAAGAGGCCACAAGGATGTTAGAGACCTTAAAGAGAAAGTACCCACAATATCCAAAGTTGGCCTCCTACATGAGTCAAGAGTGGACTCGCAACATTTGTGATTGGGTCTTGGCCACAGGAATCTTTCCCCATTCCAATCAAGAAACCAACGCTGCAATAGAAGCTTGGCACAAGGCACTAAAATTGCACCTTGGGATTTCCAAGTCCCAACTAAAAGGCAGGAGGATAGATTGGCTGCTTCACATGCGTGTTCATGATGTGAAGACCTACATGGCATACTCTAGGTAATTAGTAGAAGTGACTAAAATTTGCCTCCTTTTGTATGCACTAACACTCCATAGTGTATTTTTTGCTTGCCAACAGGGGGATGAAGGATGCTGGTTTTGTAATAAACACATCACAAGAGCAAATTATAGAGTCGGCTATTCGAGGAGCTAGGCGAATTTCGGATGATGCAGTCACATTCGTCGACCCCAGTGGAGAAGAGGCATATATCCAAACTCTTGATCTGAACCGCCAACCCTACTTTTTGAATGGGGCACATAGGAATTGGGCAAGTTCTGATTGCCCATGGAGTGCCAAGGGAAACGTTTGCAAACACCAGGTGAAGGTTATCCAACTGAAGGACAGGTACAGGGATCAGGACCTCCTTAGAGTTCTAGGGTCCCAACATGGAAATGCATGTGGTGGCATGGAGCTTTTGTGCTCATGTAGATCTGGGGACACCCATGTTGATATCCCTGAAGGGATTGAGATGGACATAATTAGTCTAGAGGATGACATTAAACCCACGCCAAAAGTTGGCTTGACAGTGGAAGATGCTAGGGCATCTTTGGAATGTTGTGTTGCTAGGGTTATGGAATGGGCCTCAAAGGATCCCACCCTCCTCATAGCCACGGAACTGATGATGAGACAGCTTGACACTAGACTTGAAAGGATGAATGAGGAGGAGGTCAATGACACAATCACAAGGCACCCAAAAATAAAACCATGGTGGGCTTTTTCCTCAGTTATACATAAGAAACCATTAAAAAAAACCAATGCATCTTTGTGGGTTGATATCATTAAAAACAATACAAGGCTAAAATAAGTGGTTCATTTAGATGCTTGATTAAAGTGGTATTTCGATAGAGTAATTATCAATGGTTCATTTATGGTGTTCAATAATATGGTTTTCTAACATTTTAATTGTAGTCGTTTAATATTGTGGTTAATGTATATGGTTTGTTAATGTGGTATAACGTGGTGGTAATAAGATTGGGAATGATATGATGTTATGTGATGTGGTTCTTCAAGTGCTAGATTATGATGGAAAGCTATTGTGATAAATTTATATGGTTCGTATTATGTTAAAATGACACAAATCACATATGTTTAATGGTCTAAACCTTCCCATTTTTGTGCATTCAAACCATATAGGTTTTTTTAATAGACTTTATATTGTGCTTAAGGTTATAGATCACTAGTGCTTTATTGTCCAAAGCATATCTAAAGCCTTCCATTTTTTGTGCACTTAAGCCATATCGACTTAGTAGACTTTGTAATGTGGTTAAGGTTACAGATCACTAATGTTTTATTGTCCAAAGCGTTCTAAATTAGTTTATCAACACAATATAATTTTATCTCTAGGCATGTAGTGGTTCTTAAGCATATAGTAGTTTCTTAGTGCAAGCCGTTTCTAGAACATTTTAAAGCGTGAATAGTCTTTACTTTTGGTATTGCAGATAAATCAAAGGAGCTCCAAGGATTTGAACCTTGGTTGAACCATTATCCCACTTATTTAAATAGAAAAAATAACCCCAAATAGCACAATAACCCACTTCAAAAATCACTTTCAGCATTCGTTGTCTAGCTCCACCAGAATCTCCTGCATAGCAAAGGGTTCCAGGTTAATGCTCTTTACCAAGCATTCGTTGTCTAGCTCTACCAAAATCTCCTGCATAACAAAGGGTTCCAGATTAAGAATCAGCAGTTTGATATAGCCCTTGCGGTCGCTAGTTTGATGCTGACCATGAAGAATGCTCAAATGCTAACAATACAAGGTCGCTAGAAGAATAAGTACAATGCGGAGTTCAAAGAGCAGGGATATACCAGCCCCGCTGCAAACGATTGCTGTGAGGGAGAATAAAATAAGGAATTAGAGCCCATCATTGATCCAATGCAGCATCGTTCTCAAAATCATCTGACATGCATATAGAAGTAAGCCCATAGTATGAGCAAAATAAAGCTGAAGTATCAAATCGTTGTATACCTGGCCGTATCAAAGAATGCCATAGCCATCAAACACAAAAAGCAGGAGTTTAGATCATGGGACTGGGACCGTCCGGTCTGGCTTCTTACAAATCAAATAGAACATGGCTGAAACTTGAAAGGAACATGGCTGAATGTGGGGACGGAATGTGCAGACATCGCCATAGCTATCAAAGAGCTGAAGAACCTGCATATGAGAATGTTAGTCTAGGAATAATCTAAGGAATAACCTATTTATTAAATCTAATAGAGATTAGTTGGAGCTTATCTGCCATCGCCAGCCTACTCCAAATCTAGAACCTGGATCTTTGGCATACATATCCTATAATATAAAAAAGGAAGCATCGCAAGATTTGCAGAAGAAGCTTCACCGTATTTGCAGAAAAAGCTTCGATCCAGGGATATGCTTCTCTTCTATTCAATGGTCGTAAGCATGCAAACCAGGCCAGCATGCAATTGCTGAAAAATGTACAAGCATGCAAGGAGAGAGGGCGCCAGTATGGACCGCCATAGCGGAGCTCTAGGCTCACATCGTCAGTGTTTTGCAAGGAAAATGAATCAGTCAGTTGCTGTAGTGAAAAAATCATTAGACGAGACACAAAATAAAGCCCAATCCGCATGATTAAACCAGCTGTTACACAGGAGCCGTTACTGTCTTACCCGTTATTCATGTGCTCACGTTCTGAAATAAGGTTTCCACAATGGTTTTTTTTTTCATTATTAAGGGCTCATTTGAATTAATTCCTCCCCCCTTGGTCTTTCTTATATATGCCAAAAAACAATGTGGCGAAGGTCGTTGCAACGCGGAGCATGTGAGAACTAGACATAGTAAAAATCACCACAATTACACTTGGGATAGCACGTTGAAGAAAGTATTTCCGATCGACCAATTTTGCAGGTATGAATCTTCATAGAGTAACCTATTCTTCCAGCAATGGTGCATAAAGGGCATAAACAATCAAGAATCAGAAGGAAATTAATAAACAAGCATGATCAAAGGCAGAACTATTTTCGAAATATGTACGCATTGATCCATTTTAGAAGCCTTATGCCTCTGCCTTCTTCATTGCATCACACATGCATGCGTTACTCAAGATAACATGTATTATAAATATACTATGTGGAAGAGCAAATTTCTTTGCTTAGGGACCATACTCTTTCACTGTGTAGCAATCAATTGGACCAGGATGGAATTAAACCTCTCCAAGAAAAATACCTCAGAAAAGAATTTGCAACGGCAGCCTTTCACCTACCTTTAGCTATCTTTGATGCAAAGACGATTTCCCTTTTACAATCTGCATTCTATGTCCACTGCTTCAGATCATGAATCTTCATAGAGTAACCTGTTCTTCTTACTGGTTTGAAAGGGCATAAAGCTCCTCTTCCTGGTAATATAGGAAACAATCAAGGACTAGAAGGAAATGAATAAACAAGCATGATCAAAAGCAGAACTATTTTCAAAATATGTATGCATTGATCCATTTTAAGAGGCTTCTGCTTCTGCCCTCTTCATTGCTTCACACATGCATGCGTTACTCAAGATAACATGCATTGCAAATATGCTATGTGAAAGAGCAAATTTTTATGCTTAGGGATCATATTCTTTCACTGTGTAGCAATCAATTGGACCAGGATGGAATCAAACCTCTCCAAGAAAAATACCTCTGTGAAGTTGCAACGGCAGCCTTGCACCTATCTTTAGCCATCTTGAATGCAAAGACGATTCTTATTTACAGTCTGCCTTCTATGTCCACTGCTTCAGATCAAGACCAACTCGGTCATGGCCAGAGCCAAATCGGTCATGGCCATAGCCATAGAGCATATTGCCGTGATCTTTGGGAACATAGAAACTTTAGGGTGAGGGCATTTCGAGTGCGTTTAGGGTCAAGGGTATATCCTAATCGTTCCTAGCATTTTGAAACATCAAATAACATTATCCATTCATCAGCGATTCCAATATCGGACAAAAATGAAAAAGGTCATAGCATATATATCTTACTTGTTGGTGTTTGTTGGTGTTGATGTTGGTCTCTATTGCCCCCAAAGGGCGACATACTAATTATTTAGTCTATGCTTGAAGACTAGGTCAACTATTGGAAGAATTTGTTAGCTAACATTGATGTGAAAGCCAAGCAAAAGAGGCTTATCTTCAAGGTCAACACAAAGCATTCAAGGTCAAACTCCATAAAAGGTACTTTATTTGTGGACCAAACATTTGGTCAAAATCATGTTCTAGAAGACTCTAAAGTTTAAAAGATACTCATTTGAAGATTGGAAGTTAGAGTTTGGAAGATCCCTTGGTATTTGGTTTCAAGATTCTAGCCATTTCTTTCCTCCTCACATCCATATCCCATTTTTATTCTCTATTGTGTCTATTTGGCCCTAAACTTGCCATTAGAATTTTTGCCTAGCCATTTTCTTCTCCACATTCGTATTCCATCTTTATTCTCCTATATGTTTATTTTACCCAAAACTTACCTTTGAATGTTTTTGCCTATTCATTTTCTTCCTATATTCATATTCCACTTTTATTCTCTCTTGTGCTTATATTGTCCAAACTCACCTTTGGGAGTTCTCTTGCGTAGCCATTTCAACTTTTATTTCTATGTGCCACCATTAGTCATTTAATTCCATACTCCATGCTTCATTCACTATATTTTCGTGTTTCCCCATGGTCGTACGTGTCTCCATGATCCACCTATGTCCTTGTATCTGGCTTAAAGATGCCTTACAAAAATTTCATACTCTTCTTAGTAACAAAGCATGGAAATTATTTTATTTTATTTTAATACTCTTCATACTCTTTCCATGGCAAAATAGCAAAGCTTGAAATTATTTTATGAGAAAAAACATCAAAACCATAGTGGAGACTTTTCAAGACGCAAAATAAGGAATATTCATGGTTTATACTGGAATAAATACGGGCACTATATCATGGAGTTGCTCGAAAATACTGCTGAATGAACCCTAAATCTAGAAACACGCTCTGGTCGTGCTGGACTTGGATCCTTAATCCCTGGGACCTACCTATTCTTAGATTCTCACACATAAGGAGTCTGTCAAGCCATAAATCACGCCGTAAGATGCCAAGAACCTTAAAAATTGAAACTATATACCAAGGACGGATCGCAGAAACTTTTGAAGGCCCAGACGAGCTCAAGATCTTACTATTTTACTTGCAGAACAAGATTAGAAGACCTTTGAAGCTCTTGTGAACTCTTCAGTTAAATTTGCAAAAGATCTTATTGGTATTTGTCTCCTTATGATAGTTTATGACCTATAAATGATTTTTAATGTGTTTGAGATACTGATTACATTCATGATCGATATAGCTCTGATTGGTCCTCTTTGTCGTTCCTTAAACAATCTTACTATACACCTTATTGGCTTCTTTGCTACCTATAATGCCTTAAGTGATCTGGAGGTTCTAACCGCAACTTGAGCATTGTTTCAAGTTTGCTTCTTGTGTTTGACTCTTAAAGCCAGTTGAGGGTCAACAGTCTCCGAGGGCATTCAAAACCAATTCAATTCAATTCAATTTTTATTTTATTGTGACCTATTTTCATGCCATAGCCTAGGTCCCATGGCTATGTAGGTCCATGAAGGTAATAAATACAATAATTTTATGGATCCTCTTACGTTGGAAGGAGGAGATATATATATGTCCGCATTCTAATCACCTTTGCATTAGGACATCTTTCTCTAAGGCCATGATGCAACTTCTAGGATACATGAGCAACTTCAAAAATTCCATAAATCCCTGGCAGTTCCAACAAGAGAAGTTCCAACAAGAAGTCATAAATCCACTCTATTTTCATCTTTCCAAATGAAAGACAAAAGGCACCTGAATGTTTTAGGTTTACGGCTTGGTCTGCTAATGTTGGCAGCTATCTAAGAAGCTTGAATTACAAAACCAGTAGCAAGTTTATCAACGTCAATGAAATTTATGCCATAAAGGGCTGAAATATAAGGCTCCAGAAGAGATCGATCCTCGTCCGCTTGATTTGCATCATCTATTTCAAGAAGTTTCAGAGTCATTAGAGCCATAGTATGACAATAGTTTTTTAGGTGCCTTATGATTAACCTGAATAATTACCATGACAATTAACTCGGCATTGAAACTATGCTACAACCATAACCATTTTATAATATATACACCATGGCAATAGAAAACTAGCATGAAAAACCACCATGGCATTCAAATTGATCTAAAAGGCCATGCCATAAACTCCTTCAACTTTGTGATAATAAAAAACCAACATAAAAAACCATCTAAATTTAAAGTTGTGTTGAAAACCGATGTTATAAACCACTATAGATTTAATAAACCATAATGCATTGGAAAACCAACACAGATGACAATTGTTCATGCTAGAAACCATGTAGTAAACTAATATAGGTTTTAATAAACCACACTATAATAAGAAACCAACATGAATAACCACGTAATAGATATGAAAACCACTATGTTATATGGTTTTTGTTAACGATGATTTTTTTAGCATTAAAAACCACATCTATAGTGGTTCTTCAATGGTTTGTTATGATGGTTAAATTTTTGGGTGCCTTGTGAATCATAACATCTTTGCCAGAGTTGAAGGAAGAGGAGATCTATGGCACGAGTCTTGCTAGGGTCAAGCCACTCTTGGAAAGAGGAAGAGGCAGGCAAAGAAAAGGAAAAGTGGTTGGAAGGAATTGGAGAACACCTTGCCTAGATGTGTTGGGAAATACAATTAGAAATGAAATTGGAAATGCCTTGGGGCATCAAGATGTGTTGGAAAATAGAATTCTCTATATACTCTATATACTCTGTATACTCTGTATAAATTCTCTATGGTACTTTGTATAAATACACTATATATAGATACTCTATACATAATAACTCTATGTTTAATTACTCTATGTACAACCACTCTATGTACAAATATTCTATGTACAAATACTCTATGTATAAATACTCTATGTATAAATACTCTATGTATAAATTTTCTATGTATACATATTGTATGTATAAATATACTACGTATAAATACTCTATGCATAAAAACTCTATGTCTAATTACTCTATATTTAACCGCTCTATGTATAAATATGATATGTATAAATACACAACGTATAAATACACTGTTGTATAAATACTCGATGCATAAAAACTCTATATGTACAGATACTCTATGTATAACTACTCTATGTACAAATACTCTATGCATAAATACTCTATGTCTAATTACTCTATATTTAACCGCTCTATGTATAAATATGATATGTATAAATACACAATGTATAAATACTTAATGTATAAATACTCGATGCAAAAAAAAACTCTATATATAACTACCATGTAGCTATCATGGTACCATATATAGCACCATGTGTTTGAGGGCAAGTGGATAATGATTACATTCATAGAACATGTTAGGGAGGCAGTGTAGTAGTGTACAAACTAGATTATAAATATTGAGCTTATGAAAAGGATATCACTTTAGTAGTGTAGGTTTCTAATAATGATAGTCAAAATAGAGAATGTTGATCCTATGTTTTATGTCTATTACAAGTAGAATCAAGAACGATTCATGTGGAAGTAAAAGGTTGACATTGTAATAAGGAAGTAGTTACCCCGGATACACTTAGTGATCTTGGTCAACTACATGCTCAACATGTGTGGTAACCAAACATGAAATGGTGTGTGTCTTATCTTCTATTTGGGCTAACTAACATCCAATAGGAAGACATGGCTACATGACTTTGAGTGAAGGAAGAAGACAATTGCTAGTATATGGAGCAATTGTTTAAGAAAAACGGCAATTAAATAATGCATTAGCCATGGAAGTTGAACCCCAAACAATAACGCATGTGGGAGGCTAGAAATGAGAGATTACATTTCCTATTAGGGTTACAAGAGTAAGAATCTCGAAGAGATTCCGAATGTGTTAGGTCGAAAATTACTTTTCTTGGAGTATGAAATTCCTTTATGAATGATAACTTGTTTGGAACAAGCGCCAGGACTGGATGGTGGTTTATGATCATATGGAACAATAATAACTAGCATTGCTAGTAGGAACTAGCTGATACTAATTTATTCACATAGAATGTAGATTATTGATAACAATATATCATATATACAAAGCTTGACTCAATATATGGTAGGGCTCACTATTAAGAGATCAAACAAAGTGTCCATTGCTCTAGATAGTTCGCTAATGTGGTCCTCCATATCGAGAAGCATTTCCTCATTTGTATCCTCCAAAAGCAACATCCATGTTGCAAGTGTCTTGAGTGAGGAGGTTCTCTCCCTTTTTGTCTCGAGGGGGGTGTTTCGATATAGAATTTATCCTTCTCGACAAGAATTAATTCACGAAGTTATGTTGGTCCAAGGATTTCAACAAATTGTAAAATCACGAAGCATGAAAGAAAGAAAAGAAAGGAAGAAAGGAAGATGATAGAACCCTCAATTCCACGGTCGTATGGCATATGGGGGAAAGTGCGTTTGAGTTCCTAAGTTGTGCTTTATACACACTTGTACTAGCAATTTAAGTTTGTGTCCTCCCCCCTAGAAATTGCTCACTAGATTATGGGCACTTCGAATTACAGTTTGTCTATGTGGACTAGTTAACAAGATTTGAAAGTTCTTGTGGATAACATCATCCACTAGATTATGACACCTAAATGAATTATGATTATATGTCATAACAAGATTATACATGGCAAAACACATGTATTATACTTGTGGGCCTTTGGAATCCTATGATATAGGCTGGAAATATGAACATAGCTATCTGACAATGTTAAGCGATCATATATGATTTTAGACTTTTGAGTGGCGCACACATGTTGTTGTTCACCCCATAACAACAAAGTATCACGTGTCACTATTGGAAAGATCTGGTAGCATAAAATACCATACTAATGGTGATATCAAAGTTGCTGACTTCAAAATGCAGTTTATACTAAGTAGACATGCATGAATATACCCATGACATTCATGAAACAAGAGCAAAATTGTCCTTGACAAGGTTTAGAAAATGAGTATAACGATATGCTAGTATACGAGCATATTGGCATATGTACGGGTTCCAAGAGACAAGCTTTTGTGTTATCAAGCACAATTTCATTAATTATGGACAATACCAATTTATGGACCATTTTTTTTAGTACACTTGCATGAATGACTCATTTTCATACACTAGTTGACATCCCTCATGTGAGTCTTTGATATGCCTCAAAGAAGATGCATGGGTATCTTTAATAGTATTAGGTATCTTCTTCTTGTTTGATGGCTCCCAAAGCGTGGTCGATAGTCTCCGGTTCTATGCGGTCACTTGCGCGATCGTTGGCCTCCATCTCTTCTTCCAAACAATTGGCATAATTAGCTGGGTAGACTTGGTTCCTCACTGGGATTGGCTCCCACCAAGTCACAAGAATAGTCTCAAAGTTCTCCTTCTTATCATCCATTTGTGGGTCCTCAGTAGCTAGGCCCACCCAAGTTGGGCACAGCACATCATCAGGGCGTGCCATAATAAACATACCTTTCTTCAAATCTTTGTATGGGTTGAATCCCGGTACAGGTTTGTCCTTCCAGGGGCCGACATAAGGAGGAGTGGTAGTAGCAATTGGCTCCACCACTACAGCTACATGAGGTGGAGCTCGCGCTTGCCTAGTACGTGGCCAGAAGTCATTATAAGTGCCTTCGTCACTGCTGATGTTCCCGAGTTCTTGCAAGAGTTTCATCCAATATTGAATCGTGGACGTGAACTGTGCCGAGTACTTGGCTATTTCTGGAGCACCTTGTTACTAGTTGAACAAACAACCCAATGCAATATATGCTTGTGGATACTGTTTCGCAGCAGGCCAAGGTCCTTCACCGATTTCTTGGGAGGAAGCAGCTTAGGATATCCAACTGGCATCATGGGCTTCGATCCTCTTTTTTCTTTCCACATCTTTATTCCACCAAAGAAAACCAATCCAAGTAAGTGGGTCGGAGTTTTGTAATACATGATGGCCAATCACCATTCATAGCTTAATCTGAAAGTTAGAGGGGTGGTATGACACGTCAATCTATCATCCCCATCCGGTATGTAGCCTTCTATAAAACCCTTCCAATCGGAACTTTGTCAACAACATAGGGGTGTGTGTATTCAAGTTGCATTTGTGGAATTCATACAAGTAGTTACGGCATTGTGAGCACCTCAGCCTTCTTTAAAGATGTAGAGAAGTTACCAAACAAGGCATCGATATCATCATGTGTATGAGGGCATCGTGAACCCTAGCTCAATCTCTTCAAACACACCAAGATATACTAGGTAAGAAAGATAGGAGAAGACATACCTATTCTTGTTCTGTCCAGATGCATTGTCCAGCTGCAAATAAAGTATCTTGGGCAGAGGCTTCAATGATGATCCCTCAGCCTGTGGCAAATTAGCAGGTATGCTGTTATTGGATAGTGACAACTTTGACCCCAAGGTCGTGGTGTCTCGTAAGGAGGACACCCATTTTGGAGCGAATGATTCAGCACCGGCGGTGGCCTCCGCATACTAGGTGCCCCATCTCTAATCTCTTCAAGATGCTATTCAAAGAACCTACATGGAAGTTAGAGTCATCTGGCCATAAGTCCAAGGCAAAGTTTCCATAGGATCCATTTCCATGGCCATGAGTCAATGCACTAGTCAATGTAGTTTTGAGCTTGTCAAGTCTCCAGAGAGACTTCACAGATTGTTGCAATTTTGGAATCATTGTTTTCGCTTGATCCATTTTGTCGTGAATAATACAAAGATATTGGCCGGGATACCTGTGGGAGTATAATCTCCACGACCAGTACTATGTGCGACACGAGGCCTGCTCCAGTCTATGCGCTCTTCTTTCATCATGCAGCATCCTCCTCTCTCCTTCATCTTTGGTCTTCAGTAACTTTGTACGGATCACCTCACATGTATCGCATTTGGAGAATGCAATTTTCTTTATGATATCGACATCCGGAAGCTCGCCTCCACGTTCTATGAAAACCCGTTTGATACCTTCTTGCCACCAATGCCACAACCTCCGTGATTAACCTCTTCTAGAATGCTGGACTTAGTAAACATTGCGGGGCAACTTCCGGCGACGTACTCTCTTATCCCCCTCCTCGTTTCTCCCTCTTTGCGGTGGGGCAAGGATTCACCGTTCTCCCTCACAAACATGGAAAACACGGCCTCACATGCCAACGTCGAGGAGCGAGGCTTCAAGGTGCCACAGTTACCATGTTCGGCCTTGCGTGCACCCTCAAGAAATTGGGCCTTCCATTTCAGATATGCCGACTTTGAGATCCCGAGACCAAGGTACCATGCCCTTCGCCAAACGAGATTCCCTTTGCAAAGACTAGTCGTCCCACTCTTCGACCTTTCATGTTGTTGGCGAAGATGTCATAAACAAAAGTAACCCTATCACTTGATTTCATGGCAAGGAATTCCTTTCGCGATGTTAACAACTTGATTCAGAGAGAACTTGACGCAACACCTATTCTTGCAACACAAGGTCCCTCCCATGAATCGAGGATAGCATTCGAAAGTGATGAGACGAAAGCAAGCTTTGGTGGCCTTACAACCTTCCCCGGGCTGTTTCGGGAATGAAAAGTGTAATGTCGTTTCTCATAATTTGGGTGCTTCGATGCTCGAGCTCCCCGCTGGACACAATATCGCTTCCTTGCGGTCTTTGCGGTCAATATGTCCGAGACCTTTACTCCATCAACACGGACGAGGTCATTGTTCCATCTCACGAGCATCCTTGGTTTCGGCAGCTGCAAGCAACCCTGGCAACGGATGTTCACTTCAGAAAGGAGAGGGAAATCTTCGATTCTGATACTCCCACAAACTTGAAACCCGTAAACGGTCACAAACCGCATCGCCGGGGCGGTGAAAAGATATGAATCCCTTTCCGGCGATAATGGAGTCGCAGGAGTGCCATATCTCACAATCCTTTTCAAGAAGGGTATATCTTGTCAGCGGTTGTGTCTCCTTTCCCACCTCTGTCCGCTGTCTTTTGCTGGGGACGTCATTAGCAGACGACTCACGAGCATCTTCACTTCTCCAGAGAACGAATGAGCCCTTGGCTTCTGCTATTGTGTTTGCATCTGGAGTTGGCCAAGGAAGGGTATGGTGGCCTTCGAACACTTCCTCCACACCTACGCTCACTACTCCATTCGATATTTCCTTGAAGTGGCATTGTGTCATTTGCCCCACAACTCCCTTTGCTACTAGATGTTCATTAAGAAAGAGATACACAACCTGCACAAGGATTTCAGTAGTGTTAAAATCGAGTAAGGAAGACGAGGAAGCAATGCAAAGGACATGGGGGGATGGCCATTCAATGGTTACACGGACAATGAAATTGGGCGGGTGCCCTTTTTTACATATGAGGTCTTTAGGTTCCCCTTGTTGCAAATTGGGGCCCAATTTGAACCGAATGAGGCTTTATATAAGGTTAGTATTGATGCGGCCCGATCTCACAATGGGTACAAAAAGGGTTCTCGCCGAACAGGCCATGACCACGGACAAATTGGGCGCCCGCCCAATTTGGTCGTGGTTGTAGAAGAACTGTAAAGAAGGCAGAGACTCGGCGCCCGCCCAATTTAGCTGCCACAGAGAAAACACATTCGAGTGACAACTTGAGACAAGGCACAATAGGCACAACTTGAGATACAGTTTGCCCACCCGGCCAATTTCAATTTATCTGGTCATCTACACAGGGGACAAACCGGGCGGGCCGCCAATTTGTCCCTTTCTCAGAGATGTAATCAACGAGGCGTAACACTGAAAGAACCCCCTTCGATTGAAGGGGGGAGGGTTGGACTGCACACCTAAGTGGAATTATCATTGAGCTACCAAAACAAATACAATCGAGCATTGGAAGGGCCTGACTACAAACAAGGGTGGACTTATCAGGGTAGTTCTTGGGGACAAACAAACGCGAGCATGGAGAAAGAGCGGTGCACACAATTTCTGCACACCAATTTCAGGAAAAGGAAGGATCAGATCGAAACTTAGAGTTTATGTAAATGTGACATGAGATGTCAAAGTCCAAACTTCAAAAATGTGACCGAACTACCACCCCGGTGAATGATGAGGAGTAAATCAACAGGCGCCATCGAAAAGGCGTGAATGAAGAGGTGTGAATGAACAGGCGTGAATGAAGAGGTGTGAATGAACAGGCGTGCTTGAAGAGGTGTGAATGAACAGCCGTGAATGGAAAGGCGTGAATGATTACATCCCTTCAGATTAGATTTGCAGTAATTATACATCGAGCTATGGCGACTGAGGAGCAGCACAAACCTTTGGAGATTTCGTGGCCATGAGTATGAAGCGCTGAAGATGTTTGCGTCTTGAAGAGAAGATAGTAGCCAAACAGAGCAATGCCAGAAAAACAATAGGTTTGAAGCGCATTTACATTTAAACACAAATTCCCCCCAAAATTTGAATGTAATTTCCCCCCTATTTTGAAAGTTAAATGTCCCCCCTAATTTCGAAGTAATATGTCCGGCCCCGAACTTTTAAACACAACTTCCTGCCTAAAACACGTGCGACACGTGCATGACTCGAATTAAATTTGGGCAGGCTTTAAATGACGGATTTGAAATTTAAAATCTCCGTGCATTTATTAATAAGGTCCACAATTAATTCCTCACACTCGAACCCATCAACGGTCCATTTTTATTTGAAAAGGCCAAACTCTTACATGCACGACACTTGTCTTCCGCTCATGAAAGGTCCATAACCCTTTAAAAGCCCCTCATTCTCCTCATTGCAGTTTTAGAAAATTTCGGCTTCTTTTTTTACGCTCCGCTTAACACCGCCGCCTTCATATTTTTTATCCACTAAAGTCATTCTCATCCCTATCCTCGTCGCCGCACCATACTCCCCGAACCAACCGTCGGCCGGATCGAGCACTTGGCGCCTTTGTTTTTCGGCCGCTTTGTCGCCATCTTGGTTGGCGCCTTCCTCTCATTCATTGTCCTATCGCCTCGGGAACCCTCAGACACCAAGGAATCTTAGCAGTTGATGGCATCTCGCCCACCACGGGGGAGGCAAAGGTGTTTGGACTACTATCTTATCTTAATATAAACTTGAGCTGCCTGATTGAGTATGCCATATCATAAACCTCGGGGTATCCCACTTTTGCTTTGAGGAAATTGGGCTGTGGCTGACAAATTAACATCTTCTAGATGCCTCACTGGTCCCCACAAATGCATACGTGCGGTGAGTAACTTCATAGGGCACCCAATTGCTTCTCTCGAGGGGCTTTCATTTTGCACAACATTGGCCTTTTTCTCCGGTAGGCTGCCCTTCTATCACGAGGGGTATCTTCACTACGCTCATGGGCAATAGAAGCGAACTTCTCCTTCACACCAAATTGGGTGGGCCCAATTTACTCTTAAGGACACGACTTCCTTGGATGGTAGATTTGGTAGAGTAAATTGGGCAATTTCAATTTGGTGTAAGGGATCCGGCCAAATTGTTTCAATTTGGCCTCTATGATGCAATCGCCTATTCAGCCACAAGTCTCACCATGAATTGAGGGCCTAATTTAAAGGCGAGGGATCCGCCAAATTGGGTGGCGCCAATTTGGCAACCGCCTCTTCAGCCACAAGTCTCACCATGAATTGAGCGGGGAGTAATTCGGCCGGGCCCACCCCATCGTGATCCGCCAAATTGCGGGCGCCCAATTTGGCCTCTATGATGCAACCGCCTCTTCAGCCCCAAGTCTCCCAAGTACTAACACTACTACTTCCGCTCAAGCAGAATTATTATGGCGCCGAACAAAAGATCGCTTTCGGGTTCCTAGTCCCCACCCAAATTTGCGGTAGGCTATTGCAAGAGAGGATGCAAGAAACGTAAGAAGAGAAAGAACCGTTTGGTCGGGCATCCGTGTAGTGCCCCATGAAGTTTTGATTGATTGCCGAGGAATGGTAATCGGTGCATAGAGATAGGGAATATTCATTCCGGGTTCCGCATGACAAACCACCTCAAGATCTTTTGCTTTTCTTTGGCAAGAGAGGGACAGGAAAAATGAACTCGGCGGGTATCGTCATCGACATGGAGGTCTCACCGAGAACAATCATGACTTCCTCATCGATGTTGAAGACACCGTAGATCGGCTAAAGGCCCATTATAAAGTTCCACTTTCTAGCTAATGAGCCATGTATGATGAACGCAAGTATAAAGGAAAGCCACAATCTTGCGCCATAAAGGATGGGCTTAGACTCATATGAAAGTTTAGAGCTTTCGGGCATCAAATCAAGAACCGATATCTTGGGCGGCTACTATTTGCCGGCAAAATGGATATTAGAACACAAACGAGCAGTCGAAAAGCATAGCGTTCCGCGAGTATCAAGGCAAAAACCAACCTAAAGTATATGATACTAAGTGGCTTAAGTCTAGATACAAGAAGAGTGAGACAAAGATAAAGCTTGAGCGCCAAAGCCCATGGAGACCGAGACAATGAAGAAAGAAGGCGAGGACACCGCTATGTACTCTATTCAGAGTCTGCCCCTAAAACTTGTATTGGGTGGAATGTCGAGAACAAACAAGGTCGCCCCTGTGAGTGCTGAGAAAGAGGAACAGTCATCTCAAGAGGAACCCTCTAAGCGCTAGAGGGAAAACATTTAGCTGGTCCGGCCCAAGAGGCGCAAGGCGGGACATCTCACCACGAGCCCAAATAGTTCTGAGAGGGGAGTCTTTTGTCAGCTTCTTCATCGAATAACGGAGACTAGCCGGCCCAGATCGTGAAGTTCACTCCATCCGTGGCGACGCCACGTGAGAGCGTATATGAGTTGTCACAGGCGCCATTGCAAGCATCAAGCCGTGGAGAGAATCTACCCCCTCGGGGGTGGGCTTCGAGATTGAAGTCGATGTGTTCAAGATGCATAAAGCCCGGCAAATATGACTTGTAGGGTCATAAGTCCAGAAAGCACTTGGACACTCTCTACGAATCGCTTATCACCATCGATGCACCCTCCCCGTGATGTCGTCGTCGCCGTTCGATCCACGCAGGCGAGCAATTAAGTGGAAGAAGGCGGAGGACCTGCAAAATGCAGAATTTTGGATTGTAAATGGCAACCATACGACCACGGTTGCTCAACTGCTTGTCACACAAGCTTTGGCATGGCCTCCTGAAAGGAAGCACTTGGCAGAACTGATATTCTTTTTCTATGCCAAAAGGAAATGCCGAGTCCTGGTAGGAAATCTCACAGCAATCGAGTACGTTCGTGTCAGCCAGGAGAATAATGACATAACAAAGAAGACTATACAAGAAGAAGTATTCTTCGAAGAAATTCAGCAGCTTCGAAACCAGTGGGCATTCTACGGGAAGCCTTGGTGGAGCTTATTCTGTGAGTGCACTACCACCATTATTTTTTACAGTTCGTGCTATCCACCAGTGCCAAATTGGGCGCCCGCCCAATTTCAGACTGTTGACACTCTTTTCAAATTGGGCGGGCGCCCAATTTCCCTGAACGAGTGCAAATTGGGCGCCCGCCCTATTTGGGACCCGTTCAGGGGAAATGGCGCCCAGCCAAACAAGTGTCGGGATGGTGAAATTGGGTGGGCTTCAATTTGGGACTGCTAGTGCACGCAAATTAAGATGATGTGTATGGGCCTTCTCTAATGCCTTACGCGGTCATTAAGATTGGAAAGTCAGAAGGCCGCAAAGCGATTAAAAAGTCAACTATGCGTGACTACGACTACTTTGTATATCTTGATAACGAATCGTGGTCAATGTGCACCGAAGTTGCCCAGTTATTTTACGAAGACCGGTTGAAGGACGAGAAGGGAGAAAGAATTGAAGTGAAAAATAGGCTTAGACTTTTCACCAACAATTCCTGTCGCCCATTAAAGTCCATGCATCCTCTAGATCTGCAAAGGCTGATGAAGGAGATCAAGGATGGCACCACATTCCTGAAGGGAAGCAAGGATTATACCGGGAGGCATTACCATGAAAGTCGAGCCTTAGAGCTGAAGAAGATTGGAACAATGGAGCGGGCCCTTGTCGGATACATGAAGGAAGTGAAGAAACTTCCTTTTCAAGATATGGTCGCCTTGAGGCAAGCTCATCCCATATTCACGAGAGAATCGATGCTTATGTTCGCCCGATAGTATCGGTGGATGGGCGAAGGGCCTTAAAGAGATGGAGAAGGAAAGCTTTCCGGAGTCCCTCTGACAAAGTAGACGAATATCTTCTTGGGCGGTTGAAGAGGGTGGCAAACCGTTCAAGTGTTTCCACGTTAGTCCGCGAGGTTTGTGCGTGGGCGTGGTAAACACTACGCCGCTTCATTGGATGCGACTTGGATATACAAAGAAATGGCCAAAGGAAGATTATGAAAAATTCCTTGACCCGCTTTTAGACGATGTGGACCAGGCTTTCTTTGGATAGCTATATTTATTACCGGACCGCCTCAATGAGTGCCTATCCGCCATGAAGACAATAGGCGGTGGCGGCGTGTTTGGGTTAGTTCCTACCGGGACCCCGCCGAAGCTGCTTCTACCTCTAGAGTTCGAGAGTTGCAATGTCTTGTCCTGCTAATGTATGTTGTTGACGAGGCGGCTCCGCCTCATGTGCGAGGAAATAAATATTTGCTTCGCCAATTCCGACCATCCTAAGCAATATGCTAAGTTTCCCAACAGGACATCGAAAAGAATTTGCCTGATCATGAGTGTGAGCAGGTATGCATTTCAAATTGGGCGCCCGCCCAATTTTGTTGTTGACTATGAATGTTTCTAACATTTGTTTTCGGCCGCTTATTGGTTGTATCGTCCCCAGTGCGCGACAAGGGTGCAAAGTGGGGAGGAGTACGTCGTGCGGAATCGGTTGGAAAGTAGGGCGTGCACCTATCTAGTACGAAGTTGATGTTGGAAGGTTGCCACCGTTTCTCGATTTTTTTCGGTGGTGCTTTTAGCCGAAGTTGCGGTGTCGCGAGGGCTATAAAACATTGTCTTTTGAGGCAGGGCGAAGTGGAAATTAAGCTTATGCAGATATTCGAGCAACTCGATGTCATGTTAGACGAGAAAAAATCAAGAGCTCGGGCACTAGAAAGAAGAAGCCCTCTACTTCAAAAATGTTCCCACCCCCCGCCTTCACGCTCCCGAGACACCTTGTCCGGTTCTCGCTACAACCATAAGCGAAAGCGCAATCCATTCGGAGCGAGGGACAAGAGCTCGATTCAGCTAGAGCTCAAAAAGGCAACGACCCTTAGCTCGTGGATTTGGAACTATTTAGGAGAAGAAAGTAGAACATCAACGACCAACTGGCGGGGGCGGTAACTGGTGAATACTGGGACATAATTGAGGCGACCTCAAAGTTCGAGGAAGAGGTTGCTAGGGATCCTGAGTCTGTCGTTGTCATGGAAACATAGGAAGGGGACAATCAGGATGGAGAGGATGTGGTCCCCAACACATTGAACAGTCAAGATGTAGAGGAAGAGGTCGCGAACACAGAAGACAATCAGGGTGCAGATGAGGAGAATGAGGAACTGGGGTCCGAAGATTTTAGGCAAAGAATGGAAAAGATCAAAGAGGCAGCACAACAATCTCCGCCCCAGCATGAAGAACCCAGCAAGGATCATTTAGAAGAGGTGCCTCCAGACGAATGAGCAATTTATGATTTCAAAATATGGGAAATATATTATGAACATTTGTAATTACTTCTTTTTCAGAAATGATAATGTTGCACTCATTTCCTTGTCTTCAAATTCTCTAGTTTACTTTGCTAATCAAATTGGGCGGTTGGTTACCCGTAGAAATTAAAACCTTTAATTTAATTTATTTCACGACCAATCTTGTTGCTGTTAACTTGAGACCTTCGCTATCCTCAGCCAGAAATTGGGCGGGCGCCCAATTTACTAGAGGAACGTCATCAAGCGTGAAGTGAAGTGGAGGTGCGTAGCTTGATGGAGATCAAAAGAGACCCTCGGGGAATTTTCAGTGCACGTTACATTATATAATATTGACTATGCTTATTACATCCTTACAACATTATTATATCCTTGTCAGGTACAGTAGTCTACAACGATTCACTCGTCGTCAACGCCTGCCAAGGCGATGCCATTCAGCTCAAAGATCTGCTGATCAGGAAGCCAATACAGGTGGACCACAACACGAGTGAGCTTCCCGCAAGCACTCGCAGGTCCATCTGCTTTGGACTGGAGCCATGGATCAAGACTAACACCATTCATATAGCACTGGTTAATATCGTTGTAGCTCAAGTAGCACTTGAAGGATCGGATGTTCTCCGGACGATCCGGCAAGGAAGCCATGAGAGATGAATGCAGTGGAGCTGCTTTTATAGTGGTGAAAATTTATTGATGTCAATTATTGGCGTACATTCTAGCGCCAGTATTGACCGTATAGGTGTAACGGTCCTGGCCACCTAATGGGTCAATATACCTATTTATGTATGTATATACATATTCATGGCATATATGCAGCATGAGATTAGGGTTTTATCTCTTTGGAGAAAGGATTGATGCAGAGCATGAAGGTAGGGAGCAATTCTGGGCAGTTTTGGAGCCCGAAATTTGAAGCATCATATCTCTGCGACCCGAGCTCCTTTTCAGGTGATTTTTCTTTTGTTGGAAAGGTCTTTAAGTAAGCTTTCCGGAATGGGTCTGATCAAGCCAAAACTCATCCGTATGCAAAAGTTATGACAGAAATAGTGATGCTGAGTCAGAATTGACTGCACTATGCCTATTCTTCTCGGTTTGCTTCTTGGAGCTAGAAGACAATCTTTGGAGGCAATCAATTACAAAGGGGTCCAGAGGTCTATGTGGAAAGAAATTATCAGGTGGGGTTTTGCTTTTGATCAATTGAGGTGTGCTATGAGCTGTCATGATTAGTCTGCACATGATTTTTGCATGCAAATATGATAGATTATGAATTTGTTGGAGACTCATAAGGCTAGAAGAAAATCAATGATTGGAAACATCCTGTAAGGCTGATTTTAAGTCAAGAATGGCTGAATATTACATGAAAAGCACCGATTCAGCATGGAAACTTTAAAAAAGGCGTAATTAGATTGGATCCGGTCGCACCGAGGCTCTCCAACGCCATTTTGTGTTCATGTTATGTTTTTGTCATTTTGGTTTTGTGCTTTATTTTGTTGGTCTTGTATTTGCTGCCTTTCTCAATTTATTTGCATGTCCTAGTATGAAGCTAAGTCCTCATAGATGGAATTGGGTTGCATTCGAGCTTAGCGGCGAGGAGATCGGACATGAAGAGCCGAAAAGCAGAATAATCATAATAGTAAGAATATGCATTGTTTGATAATTGTCTAACTATGGTAAAATTCTAAGGTTTGGGATAAAGTATCTTTCTTAGCTCATGGAGATGGGGCTAATCTTTGAGAAGTAGTCTATACGGATGTAGAGCGTCAACGACCCCCCGGCATCAAGGATTTCAACATCAAGTTAGCATGTGGATCTTGAAATAGGAATAAGCGGTCATCGACATCAAGGATTATTGAGATTGAGGCGGGTCCACATTGGTACAAGGAGAGCCATGTGAAGCTTGGGGGTTTGAGAATGTGACTATAGCATGAAGTACTAGTCTAGTCCGTGCGTAACTGTAAGTTTTCAAGTTGTTGCATTGTATTTTATCAAGAGCATCATAGCTAATGGATTCAAAGTATAAGCGTTACTTTAACGCGTTGTATTCCTCATGGGAAGATGGTTTTGAGGTAAGTTTTGCATTATAGAAGATGTTAATATCTTTCCTTGATCAAGCGATATATAGGTATTGAAGCTACATCAATGTGGTCGGGGCTCGTAACTTCCTCCACATGTTGTATTGTGATCATGATCTTCACCAATGAGTTAGCTACCCGGCTGGTTAGGTTGTATGGGCAACCTCGACAAGGGCTAAGAGTATGATCTAGGCACATGTTTAATAAATATTGTAATGAACTTCACATGTCATGGTCTTTGCATTGCTCTACTTGTTGTCTTGGTATTTGATTATGTCTATTGGAACCTCAGGAATTAGGGCTTCTAGGTTCGGTGGCCTAGGTTGCTCGGGCATGCTCATGTTTATCGTGATTCTCGTGGTTCTTGTGCTCTCGTGACACCGGGCGTTAGTTCTCTGGCGAGGGGATTGCTACGTCAGTCAACTCTTGTGAAACCCCATGGTAAGAGGTCCTCCGGTGCGGACGTGAATTTTGAGAGGGTATCTTGCGATATCTGAGGTTCACCCCACCACCACCTTTCTGAGGGCTTGGAATGTGGCTGGCTGGGCAACATGTCGCTAACGGGGCCACTGTATGTAGGCGGCTGAGCTACCCATTGTCCCGGAGTTTGTTTATGATGGTTTGATACTCTGGATATGTTCTTTGCTCTTGATGTTCATGATGTTTTCTTTATTGTCATAGTCTAGCGTTGCACCATAGGTTCTTGTGTCTTTGAATTGTTATGTTTGCTATCAAGATTCGTAGTATTTCCATGCATGCAGAGGCAGACCGGGGATCCCCACTTAGTCACGAGGACTAACCCGGTGAGTGCATGTGCAGTGAAAAAGCAAGGCGATGGCACCAGCGCTGTTGTGGCTCATGGATGGGCGAGAAGCTTCTAGGATTGAGTTGCTAACATGGATGCTGTAACCATTGAGAATATGGATTCTTTGGATGTTAATGTTATTTGATTATATTGAGATATCAAGTATTTGCTCATTGAGTTTTGAGTGTGCAATTTAGCTGTGCAAGAGGAAGATTCAATTCTTCACCATATTCAATTGTTTGTCATACCAACCTAGAATTAGCGTAGTATTGACAAGATCCCGAGTTGCCTAGAGGGTCAACTCGGCAGGCTCGTCACAGTTGGTATCAGAGCAGGTCTCGAGTTCGAGTCTCCATGGGTGCCTATATGCATGGGTAATTTGCAAAGACTTGGTAATCATTGTGACATGGTATGACATAGACATGGTATAGCCTTAGATCTTTGGAGGGCGAGCATAATTCTAGTGGGAGAGGCAGAAGCGGGCCCATGGTAGACCCATTTCGAGTATTCGAACCTTGAATGTGCCTGTGGGGCGTTCCCGAGACACCGACATAAATGGGTAGAAGCGACTACTCATAAACGTCTAGACGGTTTTGCCCAGTTGGTTAAGGGCATGTCGGTTAGGAACATCACAGTTGGTATCAGAGCCAAGTTGGATCTTTGGGAGTTGGCTTGTTTGGTTGTGGCATTGTGATGCTAGTGATCTTTCTTTCAGAGACATCAAGAGATGGTATCCTCAGAGGGATAAGCAATATCTAGAGGTGGTTAGCATGAAGATGCCAAGGCAAGCAAATTTTGACGATGTTGAAGGTAAGGTCTTTCTTGTGGCATGTTCAGTAAGATGATAGCAATTGTAAGATGGTGCTGGTAAGATTGGAATATGATCGTGGTAGAGTAAGTTGCTACACGAGCTGAAGTTTTGAGTTGAGTTGAGCTATGCTTGATCTGAGATTTGAATCAAGAAATTCTTCAGTAAATCTATCACGACCCATGAGGACATGGGTTAATTTTTAGAAGGGGAGACTGTAACGGTCCTGGCCACCTAATGGGTCAATATACCTATTTATGTATGTATATACATATTCATGGCATATATGCAGCATGAGATTAGGGTTTTATCTCTTTGGAGAAAGGATTGTTGCAGAGCATGAAGGTAGGGAGCAATTCTGGGCAGTTTTGGAGCCCGAAATTTGAAGCATCATATCTCTGCGACCCGAGCTCCTTTTCAGGTGATCTTTCTTTTGTTGGAAAGGTCTTTAAGTAAGCTTTCCGGAATGGGTCTGATCAAGCCAAAACTCATCCGTATGCAAAAGTTATGACAGAAATAGTGATGCTGAGTCAGAATTGACTGCACTATGCCTATTCTTCTGCAGTTTGCTTCTTGGAGCTAGAAGACGATCTTTGGAGGCGCAATCAATTACAAGGGGTCCAGAGGTCTATGTGGAAAGAAATTATCAGGTGGGGTTTTGCTTTTGATCAATTGAGGTGTGCTATGAGCTGTCATGATTAGTCTGCACATGATTTTTGCATGCAAATATGATAGATTATGAATTTGTTGGAGACTCATAAGGCTAGAGAAGAAAATCAATGATTGGAAACATCCCTGTAAGGCTGATTTTAAGTCAAGAATGGCTGAATATTACATGAAAAGCACCGATTCAGCATGGAAACTTTAAAAAAAAGGCAGAATTAGATTGGATCTGGTCGGCACCGAGCTCTCCAACGCCATTTTGTGTTCATGTTATGTTTTTGTCATTTTGGTTTTGTGCTTTATTTTGTTGGTCTTGTATTTGCTGCCTTTCTCAATTTATTTGCATGTCCTAGTATGAAGCTAAGTCCTCATAGATGGAATTGGGTTGCATTCGAGCTTAGCAGCAGAGGAGATCGGAGCATGAAGAGCTGAGCAGAATAATCATAATAGTAAGAATATGCATTGTTTGATAATTGTCTAACTATGGTAAAATTCTAAGGTTTGGGATAAAGTATCTTTCTTAGCTCATGGAGATGGGGCTAATTTGAGAAGTAGTCTAGCACGGATGTAGCGTCCAACGACCCCCCCGGCATCAAGGATTTCAGCATCAAGTTCGCATGTGGATCTTGAAATAGGAATAAGCGGTCATCTGACATCAAGGATTATTGAGATTGAGACGGGTCCACATTGGTACAAGGAGAGCCATGTGAAGCTTGGGGGTTTCTGAATGTGACTATAGCATGAAGTACAGCTAGTCCGAAAGTGCGAATCAGAAGTTTTCAAGTTGTTGCATTGTATTTTATCAAGAGCATCATAGCTAATGGATTCAAAGTATAAACGTTACTTTAACGTTGTATTCCTCATGGGAAGATGGTTTCGAGGTAAGTTTTGCATTATAGAAGATGTTAGTATCTTTCCTTGATCAGTAACGTATATAGGTATTGAAGCTACATCAATGACAGTCAGGCTCGTAACTTCCTCCACATGTTGTATTGTGATCATGATCTTCACCAATGAGTTAGCTACTTAAATTTGGTTAGGTTGTATGGGCAACCCCGACAAGGGCTAAGAGTATGATCTAGGCACATGTTTAATAAATATTGTAATGAACTTCACATGTCATGGTCTTTGCATTGCTCTCTTTGTTGTCTTGGTATTTGATTATGTCTATTGGAACCTCGGGGTCGGGCTTCTAGGTTGGTGGCCTAGGTTGCTCCGCATGCTCATGTTTATCTGTGATTCTCTGTGGTTCTTGTGCTCTGTGACACGGGCGTTAGTTCTCTGGCAGGGATTGCTACGTCGATCAACTCTTGTGAAACCCCATGGTAAGAGGTCCTCCGGTGCGGACGTGGGCTGAGAGGGTATGCGATAACGAGGTTCACCCCACCACCGCTCTGGGGCTTGGAATGTAAGCCGGGCTGGGCAACATATCGCTAACGGGGGCCTCAGATGTAGGCCGGCCGAGCTACCCATTGTCAGGAGTTTGTTTATGATGGTTTGATACTCTGGATATGTTCTTTGCTCTTGATGTTCATGATGTTTTCTTTATTGTCATAGTCTAGCGTTGCACCATAGGTTCTTGTGTCTTTGAATTGTTATGTTTGCTATCCAAGATTCGAGTATTTCCATGCATGCAGAGGCAACCAGGGGATCCCCACTTAGTCACGAGGACTAACCCCAAAGTGAGTGCATGTGCAAAGTGAAAAAGCAAGGCGATGGCACCGCGCTATTGTGGCTCATGGATGGAAGCTTCTAGGATTGAGTTGCTAACATGGATGCCGTAACCATTGAGAATATGGATTCTTTGGATGTTAATGTTATTTGATTATATTGAGATATCAAGTATTTGCTCATTGAGTTTTGAGTGTGCAATTTAGGCGTGCAAGAGGAAGATTCAATTCTTCACCATATTCAATTGTTTGTCATACCAACCTAGAATTAGCGTAGTATTGACAAGATCCCGAAGTTGCCTAGAGGGTCAACTCGGCAGGAACGTCACAGTTGGTATCAGAGCAGGTCTCGAGTTCGAGTCTCCATGGGTGCCTATATGCATGGGTAATTTGCAAAGCCTTGGTAATCATTGTGACATGGTATGACATAGACATGGTATAGCCTTGGATCTTTGGAGAGGACGAGCATAATTCTAGTGGGAGAGACCGTAGCGGGCCCATGGTAGACCGCCGAGTATTGAACCTTGAATGTGCACCTCGTATTCCCCAGACAACCGACATAAATGGGTAGAAGCGACTACTCATAAACGTCTAGACGGTTTTGCCCAGTTGGTTAAGGGCATGTCGGTTAGGAACATCACAGTTGGTATCAGAGCCAAGTTGGATCTTTGGGAGTTGGCTTGTTTGGTTGTGGCATTGTGATGCTAGTGATCTTTCTTTCGGAGACATCAAGAGATGGTATCCCAGGAGGGATAAGCAATATCTAGAGGTGGTTAGCATGAAGATGCCAAGGCAAGCAAATTTTGACGATGTTGAAGGTAAGGTCTTTCTTGTGGCATGTTCAGTAAGATGATAGCAATTGTAAGATGGTGCTGGTAAGATTGGAATATGATCGTGGTAGAGTAAGTTGCTACACGAGCTGAAGTTTTGAGTTGAGTTGAGCTATGCTTGATCTGAGATTTGAATCAAGAAATTCTTCAGTAAATCTATCACGACCCATGAGGACATGGGTTAATTTTTAGAAGGGGAGACTCAGAACGGTCCCGCCACCTAATGGGTCAATATACCTATTTATGTATGTATATACATATTCATGGCATATATGCAGCATGAGATTAGGGTTTTATCTCTTTGGAGAAAGGATTGTTGCAGAGCATGAAGGTAGGGGAGCAATTCTGGGCAGTTTTGGAGCCCGAAATTTGAAGCATCATATCTCTGCGACCCGAGCTCCTTTTCAGGTGATCTTTCTTTTGTTGGAAAGGTCTTTAAGTAAGCTTTCCGAATGGGTCTGATCAAGCCAAAACTCATCCGTATGCAAAAGTTATGACAGAAATAGTGATGCTGAGTCAGAATTGACTGCACTATGCCTATTCTTCAAGCAGCTTTGCTTCTTGGAGCTAGAAGACGATCTTTGAGGCGCCAATCAATTACAAGGGGTCCAGAGGTCTATGTGGAAAGAAATTATCAGGTGGGGTTTTGCTTTTGATCAATTGAGGTGTGCTATGAGCTGTCATGATTAGTGCGCACATGATTTTTGCATGCAAATATGATAGATTATGAATTTGTTGGAGACTCATAAGGCTAGAGAAGAAAATCAATGATTGGAAACATCCCCGTAAGGCTGATTTTTAAGTCAAGAATGGCTGAATATTACATGAAAAGCACCGATTCAGCATGGAAACTTTAAAAAAAGGCAGTAATTAGATTGGATCCGGTGCGCACCGAGCTCTCCAACGCCATTTTGTGTTCATGTTATGTTTTTGTCATTTTGGTTTTGTGCTTTATTTTGTTGGTCTTGTATTTGCTGCCTTTCTCAATTTATTTGCATGTCCTAGTATGAAGCTAAGTCCTCATAGATGGAATTGGGTTGCATTCTGAAGCTTAAAACAGAGGAGATTCCGGAGCATGAAGACGAAAGTAATAATCATAATAGTAAGAATATGCATTGTTTGATAATTGTCTAACTATGGTAAAAATTCTAAGGTTTGGGATAAAGTATCTTTCTTAGCTCATGGAGATGGGGCTAATCTTTGAGAAGTAGTCTAGCACGGATGTAGAGCCAACGACCCCCAAGATCAAGGATTTCAAAGCATCAAGTTCGCATGTGGATCTTGAAATAGGAATAAGCGGTCATCCGACATCAAGGATTATTGAGATTGAGACGGGTCCACATTGGTACAAGGAGAGCCATGTGAAGCTTGGGGGTTTCGAATGTGACTATAGCATGAAGTACAGCCTAGTCCGCGCGTGAAACTGTAAGTTTTCAAGTTGTTGCATTGTATTTTATCAAGAGCATCATAGCTAATGGATTCAAAGTATAAACGTTTACGGAACGTTGTATTCCTCATGGGAAGATGGTTTTGAGGTAAGTTTTGCATTATAGAAGATGTTAATATCTTTCCTTGATCAAGAACGATATAGGTATTGAAGCTACATCAATGTGATCAGCTCAGAACTTCCTCCACATGTTGTATTGTGATCATGATCTTCACCAATGAGTTAGCTACTTCGGTTTGGTTAGGTTGTATGGGCAACCCCGACAAGGGCTAAGAGTATGATCTAGGCACATGTTTAATAAATATTGTAATGAACTTCACATGTCATGGTCTTTGCATTGCTCTTACCGTTGTCTTGGTATTTGATTATGTCTATTGGAACCTCCTGGGTCGGGCTTCTAGGTTGGGTGGCCTAGGTTGCTCGGCATGCTCATGTTTATCCGTGATTCTCTCGTGGTTCTTGTGCTCGTGACACGGGCGCTAGTTCTCCGGCGTGGGATTGCTCACGCCGGGCCAACTCTTGTGAAACCCCATGGTAAGAGGTCCTCCGATTTGACGTAATCGAGAGGGTGCAAGATACGAGGTTCACCCCACCACCGCCACGAGGTGGCTTGGGAATGTGTCGGCGGGCAACATGTCGCTAACGGGCCTCAGATGTAGGCGGGCTGAGCTACCCATTGTCCCGGAGTTTGTTTATGATGGTTTGATACTCTGGATATGTTCTTTGCTCTTGATGTTCATGATGTTTTCTTTATTGTCATAGTCTAGCGTTGCACCATAGGTTCTTGTGTCTTTGAATTGTTATGTTTGCTATCCAAGATTCCAGAGTATTTCCATGCATGCAGAGGCAGCCAGGGATCCCCACTTAGTCACGAGGACTAACCCCAGTGAGTGCATGTGCAGTGAAAAAGCAAGGCGATGGCACCAGCGCTATTGTGGCTCATGGATGGGCGAGAAGCTTCTAGGATTGAGTTGCTAACATGGATGCTGTAACCATTGAGAATATGGATTCTTTGGATGTTAATGTTATTTGATTATATTGAGATATCAAGTATTTGCTCATTGAGTTTTGAGTGTGCAATTTAGCTGTGCAAGAGGAAGATTCAATTCTTCACCATATTCAATTGTTTGTCATACCAACCTAGAATTAGCGTAGTATTGACAAGATCCCGAGTTGCCTAGAGGGTCAACTCGGCAGGAACGTCACAGTTGGTATCAGAGCAGGTCTCGAGTTCGAGTCTCCATGGGTGCCTATATGCATGGGTAATTTGCAAAGCCTTGGTAATCATTGTGACATGGTATGACATAGACATGGTATAGCCTTGGATGCTGGAGGACGAGCATAATTCTAGTGGGAGAGACTGTAACGGGCCCATGGTAGACCGCTCGAGTATTCGAACCTTGAATGTGCCTGTGGGGCGTTCCCGAGACACCGACATAAATGGGTAGAAGCGACTACTCATAAACGTCTAGACGGTTTTGCCCAGTTGGTTAAGGGCATGTCGGTTAGGAACATCACAGTTGGTATCAGAGCCAAGTTGGATCTTTGGGAGTTGGCTTGTTTGGTTGTGGCATTGTGATGCTAGTGATCTTTCTTTCAGAGACATCAAGAGATGGTATCCTCAGAGGGATAAGCAATATCTAGAGGTGGTTAGCATGAAGATGCCAAGGCAAGCAAATTTTGACGATGTTGAAGGTAAGGTCTTTCTTGTGGCATGTTCAGTAAGATGATAGCAATTGTAAGATGGTGCTGGTAAGATTGGAATATGATCGTGGTAGAGTAAGTTGCTACACGAGCTGAAGTTTTGAGTTGAGTTGAGCTATGCTTGATCTGAGATTTGAATCAAGAAATTCTTCAGTAAATCTATCACGACCCATGAGGACATGGGTTAATTTTTAGAAGGGGAGACTGTAACGGTCCTGGCCACCTAATGGGTCAATATACCTATTTATGTATGTATATACATATTCATGGCATATATGCAGCATGAGATTAGGGTTTTATCTCTTTGGAGAAAGGATTGTTGCAGAGCATGAAGGTAGGGAGCAATTCTGGGCAGTTTTGGAGCCCGAAATTTGAAGCATCATATCTCGCCGATCCGAGCTCCTTTTCAGGTGATTTTTCTTTGTTGGAAAGGTCTTTAAGTAAGCTTTCCGAATGGGTCTGATCAAGCCAAAACTCATCCGTATGCAAAAGTTATGACAGAAATAGTGATGCTGAGTCAGAATTGACTGCACTATGCCTATTCTTCCTCAGTTTGCTTCTTGGAGCTAGAAGACCCATCTTTGGAGGCTTAATCAATTACAAGGGGTCCAGAGGTCTATGTGGAAAGAAATTATCAGGTGGGGTTTTGCTTTTGATCAATTGAGGTGTGCTATGAGCTGTCATGATTAGTCTCGCACATGATTTTTGCATGCAAATATGATAGATTATGAATTTGTTGGAGACTCATAAGGCTAGAGAAGAAAATCAATGATTGGAAACATCCCTGTAAGGCTGATTTTAAGTCAAGAATGGCTGAATATTACATGAAAAGCAACCGATTCAGCATGGAAACTTAAAAAAAGGCAGAATTAGATTGGATCCGGTCAAGACCGAGCTCCAACGCCATTTTGTGTTCATGTTATGTTTTTGTCATTTTGGTTTTGTGCTTTATTTTGTTGGTCTTGTATTTGCTGCCTTTCTCAATTTATTTGCATGTCCTAGTATGAAGCTAAGTCCTCATAGATGGAATTGGGTTGCATTCGAGCTTAGCAAACAGAGGAGATCGGAGCATGAAGAGTCGAAAGCGTAATAATCATAATAGTAAGAATATGCATTGTTTGATAATTGTCTAACTATGGTAAAATTCCTAAGGTTTGGGATAAAGTATCTTTCTTAGCTCATGGAGATGGGGCTAATGCTGAGAAGTAGTCTAGCACAGATGTAGAGCGCCAACGACCCCCAAGATCAAGGATTTCAAAGATCAAGTTCGCATGTGGATCTTGAAATAGGAATAAGCTGGTCATCCGACATCAAGGATTATTGAGATTGAGACGGTCCACATTGGTACAAGGAGAGCCATGTGAAGCTTTGGGGTTTCGAATGTGACTATAGCATGAAGTACGCCTAGTCCGAAAAGCGAATCGTAAGTTTTCAAGTTGTTGCATTGTATTTTATCAAGAGCATCATAGCTAATGGATTCAAAGTATAAACGTTACGGAACGTTGTATTCCTCATGGGAAGATGGTTTCGAGGTAAGTTTTGCATTATAGAAGATGTTAGTATCTTTCCTTGATCAGTAACGTATATAGGTATTGAAGCTACATCAATGACAGTCAGGCTCGTAACTTCCTCCACATGTTGTATTGTGATCATGATCTTCACCAATGAGTTAGCTACTTCGGCTGGTTAGGTTGTATGGGCAACCTCGACAAGGGCTAAGAGTATGATCTAGGCACATGTTTAATAAATATTGTAATGAACTTCACATGTCATGGTCTTTGCATTGCTCTACTGTTGTCTTGGTATTTGATTATGTCTATTGGAACCTCCTGGTCGGGCTTCTAGGTTTGGGTGGCCTAGGTTGCTCCTCGCATGCTCATGTTTATCCGTGATTCTCTGCGGGTTCTTGTGCTCAGGACACCGGGCGTTAGTTCTCCCGGCGGGGATTGCTACGTGGGCCAACTCTTGTGAAACCCCATGGTAAGAGGTCCTCCAAAGGCCGACGTGGGTCGAGAGGGTATGCGCGATATTTGAGGTTCACCCCACCACCGCCACATGTGGCTTGGAATGTAAGCCGGCCGGGCAACATGTCGCTAACAGTGGCCTGTATGTAGGCTGGCTGAGCTACCCATTGTCCCGAGTTTGTTTATGATGGTTTGATACTGGATATGTTCTTTGCTCTTGATGTTCATGATGTTTTCTTTATTGTCATAGTCTAGCGTTGCACCATAGGTTCTTGTGTCTTTGAATTGTTATGTTTGCTATCCAAGATTCCGTGAGTATTTCCATGCATGCAGAGGCAGCGGGGGATCCCCACTTAGTCACGCAGGACTAACCCCGCTGAGTGCATGTGCAAAGTGAAAAAGCAAGGCGATGGCACCGGGCTATTGTGGCTCATGGATGGGTTTGGTAGAAGCTTCTAGGATTGAGTTGCTAACATGGATGTCGAAACCATTGAGAATATGGATTCTTTGGATGTTAATGTTATTTGATTATATTGAGATATCAAGTATTTGCTCATTGAGTTTTGAGTGTGCAATTTAGTCTGCGGCAAGAGGAAGATTCAATTCTTCACCATATTCAATTGTTTGTCATACCAACCTAGAATTAGCGTAGTATTGATGAAGATCCCGAAGTTGCCTAGAGGGTCAACTTCGGCAGAACGCCACAGCTTGGTATCGTGAGCAGGTCTCGAAGTTCGAAGTCTCCATGGGTGCCTATATGCATGGGTAATTTGCAAAGCCTTGGTAATCATTGTGACATGGTATGACATAGACATGGTATAGCCTTGGATGCTTTGGAGGACGAGCATAATTCTAGTGGGGAGAGATTGTGAACGGGCCCATGGTAGACCGCCGAAAGTATTCGAACCTTGAATGTGCCTCGTATGCTCCCCCGAGACACCCGACATAAATGGGTAGAAGCGACTACTCATAAACGTCTAGGACGCTTTGCCCTTTGGTTAAGGGCATGTCGGTTAGGAACATCACAGCTTGGTATCGAGCCAAGTTGGATCTTTGGGAGTTGGCTTGTTTGGTTGTGGCATTGTGATGCTAGTGATCTTTCTTTTCGAGACATCAAGAGATGGTATCCTCGTGAGGGATAAGCAATATCTAGAGGTGGTTAGCATGAAGATGCCAAGGCAAGCAAATTTTGACGATGTTGAAGGTAAGGTCTTTCTTGTGGCATGTTCAGTAAGATGATAGCAATTGTAAGATGGTGCTGGTAAGATTGGAATATGATCGTGGTAGAGTAAGTTGCTACACGAGCTGAAGTTTTGAGTTGAGTTGAGCTATGCTTGATCCGAGATTTGAATCAAGAAATTCTTCAAGAATCTATCACGCACCCATGAGGACATGGGTTAATTTTTTAGAAGGGGAGATCAGAACGGTCCCCGCCACCTAATGGGTCAATATACCTATTTATGTATGTATATACATATTCATGGCATATATGCAGCATGAGATTAGGGTTTTATCTCTTTGGAGAAAGGATTGTTGCAGAGCATGAAGGTAGGGAGCAATTCTGGGCAGTTTTGGAGCCCGAAATTTGAAGCATCATATCTCTGCGACCCGAGCTCCTTTTCAGGTGATCTTTCTTTTGTTGGAAAGGTCTTTAAGTAAGCTTTCCGGAATGGGTCTGATCAAGCCAAAACTCATCCGTATGCAAAAGTTATGACAGAAATAGTGATGCTGAGTCAGAATTGACTGCACTATGCCTATTCTTCTGCAGTTTGCTTCTTGGAGCTAGAAGACGATCTTTGGAGGCGCAATCAATTACAAGGGGTCCAGAGGTCTATGTGGAAAGAAATTATCAGGTGGGGTTTTGCTTTTGATCAATTGAGGTGTGCTATGAGCTGCCATGATTAGTCTCAAGCATATGATTTTTGCATGCAAATATGATAGATTATGAATTTGTTGGAGACTCATAAGGCTAGAGAAGAAAATCAATGATTGGAAACATCCCTGTAAGGCTGATTTTAAGTCAAGAATGGCTGAATATTACATGAAAAGCACCGATTCAGCATGGAAACTTTTAAAAAAAGGCAGAATTAGATTGGATCTCTCCAACGCCATTTTGTGTTCATGTTATGTTTTTGTCATTTTGGTTTTGTGCTTTATTTTGTTGGTCTTGTATTTGCTGCCTTTCTCAATTTATTTGCATGTCCTAGTATGAAGCTAAGTCCTCATAGATGGAATTGGGTTGCATTTGAGCTTAGCAGCAGAGGAGATCGGAGCATGAAGAGCTGAGCAGAATAATCATAATAGTAAGAATATGCATTGTTTGATAATTGTCTAACTATGGTAAAATTCTAAGGTTTGGGATAAAGTATCTTTCTTAGCTCATGGAGATGGGGCTAATGCTGAGAAGTAGTCTAGCATGATGTAGAGCCAACGACCCCCTGCATCAAGGATTTCAAAGATCAAGTTCGCATGTGGATCTTGAAATAGGAATAAGCGGTCATCTGACATCAAGGATTATTGAGATTGAGACGGGTCCACATTGGTACAAGGAGAGCCATGTGAAGCTTGGGGGTTTCTGAATGTGACTATAGCATGAAGTACAAATTTAGTCCGAAAAGCGAATCGTAAGTTTTCAAGTTGTTGCATTGTATTTTATCAAGAGCATCATAGCTAATGGATTCAAAGTATAAACGTTATTTTAACGTTGTATTCCCTCATGGGAAGATGGTTTCGAGGTAAGTTTTGCATTATAGAAGATGTTAGTATCTTTCCTTGATCAAGAACGATATAGGTATTGAAGCTACATCAATGACAAATGGGCTCAGAACTTCCTCCACATGTTGTATTGTGATCATGATCTTCACCAATGAGTTAGCTACTTCGCATGGTTAGGTTGTATGGGCAACCTCGACAAGGGCTAAGAGTATGATCTAGGCACATGTTTAATAAATATTGTAATGAACTTCACATGTCATGGTCTTTGCATTGCTCTACCGTTGTCTTGGTATTTGATTATGTCTATTGGAACCTCCTGGGTCGGGCTTCTAGGTTCGGGTGGCCTAGGTTGCTCCGCATGCTCATGTTTATCTGTGATTCTCTCGCGGGTTCTTGTGCTCAGTGACACCGGGCGCTAGTTCTCCTCCGGCAGGGATTGCTACGCTACCAACTCTTGTGAAACCCCATGGTAAGAGGTCCTCCAAGGCCGTGACGGGTTGAGAGGGTATGCGATACGAGGTTCACCCCACCACCGCCATGTGGCTTGGAATGTAAGTCGGCCGGGCAACATGCCGCTAATGTGGCCTCGTATGTAGGCCGGCCGAGCTACCCATTGTCCCGGAGTTTGTTTATGATGGTTTGATACTGGATATGTTCTTTGCTCTTGATGTTCATGATGTTTTCTTTATTGTCATAGTCTAGCGTTGCACCATAGGTTCTTGTGTCTTTGAATTGTTATGTTTGCTATCCAAGATTCCGAGTATTTCCATGCATGCAGAGGCAGCCTGTGGATCCCCACTTAGTCACGAGGACTAACCCCTGAGTGCATGTGCAAAGGAAAAAGCAAGGCGATGGCACCGGCCATTGCTATTGTGGCTCATGGATGGGCTTAGAAGCTTCTAGGATTGAGTTGCTAACATGGATGTGAACCATTGAGAATATGGATTCTTTGGATGTTAATGTTATTTGATTATATTGAGATATCAAGTATTTGCTCATTGAGTTTTGAGGTGCAATTTAGTCGGGCAAGAGGAAGATTCAATTCTTCACCATATTCAATTGTTTGTCATACCAACCTAGAATTAGCGTAGTATTGACAAGATCCCGAAGTTGCCTAGAGGGTCAACTCGGCAGGAACGCCACAGCTTGGTATCGAGCAGGTGTCTCGAAGTTCGAAGTCTCCATGGGTGCCTATATGCATGGGTAATTTGCAAAGCCTTGGTAATCATTGTGACATGGTATGACATAGACATGGTATAGCCTTGGATGCTGGAGGACCAGCATAATTCTAGTGGGAGAGACCTTGAACGGGCCCATGGTAGACCGCCAGTATTCGAACCTTGAATGTGCCTGTGGGCATTCCGGTAGACACCGCACATAAATGGGTAGAAGCGACTACTCATAAACGCCTAGACGGTTTTGCCCAGCTTGGTTAAGGGCATGTCGGTTAGGAACATCACAGCTTGGTATCGAGCCAAGTTGGATCTTTGGGAGTTGGCTTGTTTGGTTGTGGCATTGTGATGCTAGTGATCTTTCTTTCGAGACATCAAGAGATGGTATCCCCGAGGGATAAGCAATATCTAGAGGTGGTTAGCATGAAGATGCCAAGGCAAGCAAATTTTGACGATGTTGAAGGTAAGGTCTTTCTTGTGGCATGTTCAGTAAGATGATAGCAATTGTAAGATGGTGCTGGTAAGATTGGAATATGATCGTGGTAGAGTAAGTTGCTACACGAAAGCTGAAGTTTTGAGTTGAGTTGAGCTATGCTTGATCCGAGATTTGAATCAAGAAATTCTTCAAGAATTATCACGCACCCATGAGGACATGGGTTAATTTTTAGAAGGGGAGACTGTAACGGTCCTGGCCACCTAATGGGTCAATATACCTATTTATGTATGTATATACATATTCATGGCATATATGCAGCATGAGATTAGGGTTTTATCTCTTTGGAGAAAGGATTGATGCAGAGCATGAAGGTAGGGAGCAATTCTGGGCAGTTTTGGAGCCCGAAATTTGAAGCATCATATCTCTGCGACCCGAGCTCCTTTTCAGGTGATTTTTCTTTTGTTGGAAAGGTCTTTAAGTAAGCTTTCCGGAATGGGTCTGATCAAGCCAAAACTCATCCGTATGCAAAAGTTATGACAGAAATAGTGATGCTGAGTCAGAATTGACTGCACTATGCCTATTCTTTCAAGTAGCTTTGCTTCTTGGAGCTAGAAGACGATCTTTGGAGGCGCAATCAATTACAAGGGGTCCAGAGGTCTATGTGGAAAGAAATTATCAGGTGGGGTTTTGCTTTTGATCAATTGAGGTGTGCTATGAGCTGTCATGATTAGTCTCGCATTACGATTTTTGCATGCAAATATGATAGATTATGAATTTGTTGGAGACTCATAAGGCTAGAGAAGAAAATCAATGATTGGAAACATCCCCTGAAGGCTGATTTTAAGTCAAGAATGGCTGAATATTACATGAAAAGCACCGATTCAGCATGGAAACTTTTAAAAAAGGCAGAATTAGATTGATCCGGTCGGCACCGAAGCTCTCCAACGCCATTTTGTGTTCATGTTATGTTTTTTGTCATTTTGGTTTTGTGCTTTATTTTGTTGGTCTTGTATTTGCTGCCTTTCTCAATTTATTTGCATGTCCTAGTATGAAGCTAAGTCCTCATAGATGGAATTGGGTTGCATTCGAAAGCTTAGCAGCCAGAGGAGATCGGAGCATGAAGAGTCGAAAGCGTAATAATCATAATAGTAAGAATATGCATTGTTTGATAATTGTCTAACTATGGTAAAATTCTAAGGTTTGGGATAAAGTATCTTTCTTAGCTCATGGAGATGGGGCTAATGCCGAGAAGTAGTCTAGCACAGATGTAGAGCCGCCAACCACCCCCAAGATCAAGGATTTCAAAGATCAAGTTCGCATGTGGATCTTGAAATAGGAATAAGCTGGCCATCCGACATCAAGGATTATTGAGATTGAGACGGGTCCACATTGGTACAAGGAGAGCCATGTGAAGCTTGGGGGTTTCGAATGTGACTATAGCATGAAGTACAAAGCTAGTCCGAAAGAAAAGGAATTGTAAGTTTTCAAGTTGTTGCATTGTATTTTATCAAGAGCATCATAGCTAATGGATTCAAAGTATAAACGCTACGGAACGCTGTATTCCCTCATGGGAAGATGGTTTCGAGGTAAGTTTTGCATTATAGAAGATGTTAGTATCTTTCCTTGATCAAGAACGTATATAGGTATTGAAGCTACATCAATGACAAATGTGCTCGTAACTTCCTCCACATGTTGTATTGTGATCATGATCTTCACCAATGAGTTAGCTACTTCGGCATGGTTAGGTTGTATGGGCAACCCGACAAGGGCTAAGAGTATGATCTAGGCACATGTTTAATAAATATTGTAATGAACTTCACATGTCATGGTCTTTGCATTGCTCTATCGTTGTCTTGGTATTTGATTATGTCTATTGAACCTCCGGGTCGGGCTTCTAGGTTCGGTGGCCTAGGTTGCTCGCATGCTCATGTTTATCCTGCGGATTTCTCGCGGGTTCTTGTGCTCGTGACACGGGGCTAGTTCTCCGGCAGGATTGCTACGCCACCAACTCTTGTGAAACCCCATGGTAAGAGGTCCTCCAAAGGCCGACGCGGGTCGAGAGGGTATGCGCGATACGAGGTTCACCCCACCACCGCCATGTGGCTTGAATAAGTCGGTTGGGCAACATGCCGCTAATGTGGCCTCAGATGTAGGGCGGGCTGAGCTACCCATTGTCCCGAGTTTGTTTATGATGGTTTGATACTGCGGATATGTTCTTTTGCTCTTGATGTTCATGATGTTTTCTTTATTGTCATAGTCTAGCGTTGTAACCATAGGTTCTTGTGTCTTTGAATTGTTATGTTTGCTATCCAAGATTCCAGAGTATTTCCATGCATGCAGAGGCAGCCGTGGATCCCCACTTAGTCACGCAGGACTAACCCCGCTGAGTGCATGTGCAAAGTGAAAAAGCAAGGCGATGGCACCAGCCATTGTGGCTCATGGATGGGCTTAGAAGCTTCTAGGATTGAGTTGCTAACATGGATGTCAGAACCATTGAGAATATGGATTCTTTGGATGTTAATGTTATTTGATTATATTGAGATATCAAGTATTTGCTCATTGAGTTTTGAGTGTGCAATTTAGCTGCAAGAGGAAGATTCAATTCTTCACCATATTCAATTGTTTGTCATACCAACCTAGAATTAGCGTAGTATTGACAAGATCCCGAAGTTGCCTAGAGGGTCAACTCCTACAGAACGCCACAGCTTGGTATCGAGGTGTCTCGAAGTTCGAAGTCTCCATGGGTGCCTATATGCATGGGTAATTTGCAAAAGCCTTGGTAATCATTGTGACATGGTATGACATAGACATGGTATAGCCTTGGATGCCGGAGGACTCCAGCATAATTCTAGTGGGAGAGACCAGACCGGCCCATGGTAGACCGCCGAGTATTCGAACCTTGAATGTGCCTCGTATGCCCCCCAGACACCACATAAATGGGTAGAAGTTTACTACTCATAAACGCTCTAGACGGTTTTGCCCAGCTTGGTTAAGGGCATGTCGGTTAGAACATCACAGCTTGGTATGAGCCAAGTTGGATCTTTGGGAGTTGGCTTGTTTGGTTGTGGCATTGTGATGCTAGTGATCTTTCTTTCAGAGACATCAAGAGATGGTATCCTCAGAGGGATAAGCAATATCTAGAGGTGGTTAGCATGAAGATGCCAAGGCAAGCAAATTTTGACGCATGTTGAAGGTAAGGTCTTTCTTGTGGCATGTTCAAGAAGATGATAGCAATTGTAAGATGGTGCTGGTAAGATTGGAATATGATCGTGGTAGAGTAAGTTGCTACACGAGCTGAAGTTTTGAGTTGAGTTGAGCTATGCTTGATCTGAGATTTGAATCAAGAAATTCTTCAGTAAATCTATCACGACCCATGAGGACATGGGTTAATTTTTAGAAGGGGAGACTGTAACGGTCCTGGCCACCTAATGGGTCAATATACCTATTTATGTATGTATATACATATTCATGGCATATATGCAGCATGAGATTAGGGTTTTATCTCTTTGGAGAAAGGATTGTTGCAGCATGAAGGTAGGGGAGCAATTCTGGGCAGTTTTGGAGCCCGAAATTTGAAGCATCATATCTCTGCGACCCGAGCTCCTTTTTTCAGGTGATCTTTCTTTGTTGGAAAGGTCTTTAAGTAAGCTTTCCGGAATGGGTCTGACAAGCCAAAACTCATCCGTATGCAAAAGTTATGACAGAAATAGTGATGCTGAGTCAGAATTGACTGCACTATGCCTATTCTTCTCGCAGCTTGCTTCTTGGAGCTAGAAGACGCATCTTTGGAGGCTTAATCAATTACAAGGGGTCCAGAGGTCTATGTGGAAAGAAATTATCAGGTGGGGTTTTGCTTTTTGATCAATTGAGGTGTGCTATGAGCTGTCATGATTAGTCTCAAGCATACGATTTTTGCATGCAAATATGATAGATTATGAATTTGTTGGAGACTCATAAGGCTAGAGAAGAAAATCAATGATTGGAAACATCCTCGTAAGGCTGATTTTAAGTCAAGAATGGCTGAATATTACATGAAAAGCACCGATTCAGCATGGAAACTTTAAAAAAAGGCAGAATTAGATTGATCCGGGTCGGCACCGAAGCCTCCAACGCCATTTTGTGTTCATGTTATGTTTTTGTCATTTTGGTTTTGTGCTTTATTTTGTTGGTCTTGTATTTGCTGCCTTTCTCAATTTATTTGCATGTCCTAGTATGAAGCTAAGTCCTCATAGATGGAATTGTTGCATTCGAGCTTAGCAAAAGCAGAGGAGATCGGAGCATGAAGAGTCGAAAGCGTAATAATCATAATAGTAAGAATATGCATTGTTTGATAATTGTCTAACTATGGTAAAATTCTAAGGTTTGGGATAAAGTATCTTTCTTAGCTCATGGAGATGGGGCTAATGCTGAGAAGTAGTCCAGCGATGTATGTAGAGCCGCCAACGCACCCCTCGGATCAAGGATTTCAAAGATCAAGTTCGCATGTGGATCTTGAAATAGGAATGCTTGGTCATCCGACATCAAGGATTATTGAGATTGAGACGGGTCCACATTGGTACAAGGAGAGAGCCATGTGAAGCTTGGGGGTTTTCGAATGTGACTATAGCATGAAGTACAGCCTAGTCCGAAAAGAATCGTAAGTTTTCAAGTTGTTGCATTGTATTTTATCAAGAGCATCATAGCTAATGGATTCAAAGTATAAACGCTATTTTAACGTTGTATTCCTCATGGGAAGATGGTTTCGAGGTAAGTTTTGCATTATAGAAGATGTTAGTATCTTTCCTTGATCAAGAACGATATAGGTATTGAAGCTACATCAATGACAAATGCTCAGAACTTCCTCCACATGTTGTATTGTGATCATGATCTTCACCAATGAGTTAGCTACTTCGGGCTGGTTAGGTTGTATGGGCAACCCCGACAAGGGCTAAGAGTATGATCTAGGCACATGTTTAATAAATATTGTAATGAACTTCCACATGTCATGGTCTTTGCATTGCTCTACCGTTGTCTTGGTATTTGATTATGTCTATTGAACCTCCTGGCTCGGGCTTCTAGGTTCGGGTGGCCTAGGTTGCTCCCCGCATGCTCATGTTTATCCTGCGGATTCTCGGGTTCTTGTGCTCCTCGGACACCGGGCGCTAGTTCTCCCCGGCAGGGATTGCTACGCCACCAACTCTTGTGAAACCCCATGGTAAGAGGTCCTCCCAAAGCCGCACGTGGGTCGAGAGGGTGGCGCGATACGCAGGTTCACCCCACCACCGCTCTGTGGCTTGGAATGTAAGTCGGCTGGGCAACATGTCGCCAACCGGGCCTGTATGTAGGCTGGCTGAGCTACCCATTGTCCCGGAGTTTGTTTATGATGGTTTGATACGGATATGTTCTTTGCTCTTGATGTTCATGATGTTTTTTTATTGTCATAGTCTAGCGTTGCACCATAGGTTCTTGTGTCTTTGAATTGTTATGTTTGCTATCCAAGATTCCGAGTATTTCCATGCATGCAGAGGCAGCCGTGGATCCCCACTTAGTCACGCAGGACTAACCCCTTGAGTGCATGTGCGCTGAAAAAGCAAGGCGATGGCACCCAATGCAGTGGCTCATGGATGGGCTTAGAAGCTTCTAGGATTGAGTTGCTAACATGGATGCCGTGAACCATTGAGAATATGGATTCTTTGGATGTTAATGTTATTTGATTATATTGAGATATCAAGTATTTGCTCATTGAGTTTTGAGGTGCAATTTAGTCATGCAAGAGGAAGATTCAATTCTTCACCATATTCAATTGTTTGTCATACCAACCTAGAATTAGCGTAGTATTGACAAGATCCCGAAGTTGCCTAGAGGGTCAACTCGGCAGAACGCCACAGCTTGGTATGGAGCGTGTCTCGAAGTTCGAAGTCTCCATGGGTGCCTATATGCATGGGTAATTTGCAAAGCCTTGGTAATCATTGTGACATGGTATGACATAGACATGGTATAGCCTTGGATGCGGAGGACGAGCATAATTCTAGTGGGAGAGGGTAACGGGCCCATGGTAGACCGGGCCGAGTATTCAACCTTGAATGTGCCTGTGGGGCGCCCCGGTGACACCATTATAAATGGGTAGAAGTTTAACTACTCATAAACGCCTGGACGGTTTTGCCCAGCTTGGTTAAGGGCATGTCTGCTAGGAACATCACGCTTGGTATCAGAGCCAAGTTGGATCTTTGGGAGTTGGCTTGTTTGGTTGTGGCATTGTGATGCTAGTGATCTTTCTTTGAGACATCAAGAGATGGTATCCTCGGAGGGATAAGCAATATCTAGAGGTGGTTAGCATGAAGATGCCAAGGCAAGCAAATTTTGACGATGTTGAAGGTAAGGTCTTTCTTGTGGCATGTTCAAGAAGATGATAGCAATTGTAAGATGGTGCTGGTAAGATTGGAATATGATCGTGGTAGAGTAAGTTGCTACACGAACGAGCTGAAGTTTTGAGTTGAGTTGAGCTATGCTTGATCCGAGATTTGAATCAAGAAATTCTTCAAGAATTATCACGCACCCATGAGGACATGGGTTAATTTTAGAAGGAGAGATCAGAATCGTCCTGGCCACCTAATGGGTCAATATACCTATTTATGTATGTATATACATATTCATGGCATATATGCAGCATGAGATTAGGGTTTTATCTCTTTGGAGAAAGGATTGTTGCAGCATGAAGGTAGGGAGCAATTCTGGGCAGTTTTGGAGCCCGAAATTTGAAGCATCATATCTCTGCGACCCGAGCTCCTTTTCAGGTGATCTTTCTTTGTTGGAAAGGTCTTTAAGTAAGCTTTTCCGGAATGGGTCTGATCAAGCCAAAACTCATCCGTATGCAAAAGTTATGACAGAAATAGTGATGCTGAGTCAGAATTGACTGCACTATGCCTATTCTTCAAGTAGCTTTGTTTCTTGGAGCTAGAAGACGCATCTTTGAGGGCAATCAATTACAAGGGGTCCAGAGGTCTATGTGGAAAGAAATTATCAGGTGGGGTTTTGCTTTTGATCAATTGAGGTGTGCTATGAGCTGTCATGATTAGTCTCAAGACATACGATTTTTGCATGCAAATATGATAGATTATGAATTTGTTGGAGACTCATAAGGCTAGAGAAGAAAATCAATGATTGGAAACATCCCTGTAAGGCTGATTTTAAGTCAAGAATGGCTGAATATTACATGAAAAGCACCGATTCAGCATGGAAACTTTAAAAAAAAAGGCAGAATTAGATTGGATCCGGCCTAAGACCGAAGCCTCCAACGCCATTTTGTGTTCATGTTATGTTTTTGTCATTTTGGTTTTGTGCTTTATTTTGTTGGTCTTGTATTTGCTGCCTTTTCAATTTATTTGCATGTCCTAGTATGAAGCTAAGTCCTCATAGATGGAATTGGGTTGCATTCGAGCTTAGCAGCAGAGGAGATCGGAGCATGAAGAGTCGAAAGCGTAATAATCATAATAGTAAGAATATGCATTGTTTGATAATTGTCTAACTATGGTAAAATTCTAAGGTTTGGGATAAAGTATCTTTCTTAGCTCATGGAGATGGGGCTAATGCCGAGAAGTAGTCTAGCACAGATGTAGAGCCGCCAACGACCCCCAAGATCAAGGATTTCAAACATCAAGTTCGCATGTGGATCTTGAAATAGGAATAAGCGGTCATCCGACATCAAGGATTATTGAGATTGAGACGGGTCCACATTGGTACAAGGAGAGCCATGTGAAGCTTTGGGGTTTCTGAATGTGACTATAGCATGAAGTACAAATTTTAGTCCCGAAAGTGCGTGAATCGTAGTAAGTTTTCAAGTTGTTGCATTGTATTTTATCAAGAGCATCATAGCTAATGGATTCAAAGTATAAACGCGTTGGAACGCTGTATTCTCATGGGAAGATGGTTTCGAGGTAAGTTTTGCATTATAGAAGATGTTAGTATCTTTCCTTGATCAAGAACGTATATAGGTATTGAAGCTACATCAATGACAGGTCGGGCTCAGAACTTCCTCCACATGTTGTATTGTGATCATGATCTTCACCAATGAGTTAGCTTACTCGCATGGTTAGGGTTGTATGGGCAACCCGACAAGGGCTAAGAGTATGATCTAGGCACATGTTTAATAAATATTGTAATGAACTTCACATGTCATGGTCTTTGCATTGCTCTAATGTTGTCTTGGTATTTGATTATGTCTATTGGAACCTCCTGGGTCGGCTTCTAGGTTCTGGGTGGCCTAGGTTGCTGTGGCATGCTCATGTTTATCTGTGATTCTCGTGGTTCTTGTGCTCCGTGGACACCGGGCATTAGTTCTCCGGGCCGGGATTGCTACGTCCCAACTCTTGTGAAACCCCATGGTAAGAGGTCCTCCAGTGCGACGTGGGTCGAGAGGGTATGCGCGATACGAGGTTCACCCCCACCACCTGCATGTGGCTTGGAATGTAAGGCTGGGCAACATGTCGCTATCAGGCCTTCGAGATGTAGGTCGGTTGAGCTACCCATTGTCCCGAGTTTGTTTATGATGGTTTGATACACGGATATGTTCTTTGCTCTTGATGTTCATGATGTTTTCTTTATTGTCATAGTCTAGCATTGCACCATAGGTTCTTGTGTCTTTGAATTGTTATGTTTGCTATCCAAGATTCCGGAGTATTTCCATGCATGCAGAGGCAGCCGTGATCCCCACTTAGTCACGAGGACTAACCCCTTTGAGTGCATGTGCAAAGGAAAAGCAAGGCCATGGCACCAGCTTATTGTGGCTCATGGATGGTTTTCTAGAAGCTTCTAGGATTGAGTTGCTAACATGGATGTCGTAAAACCATTGAGAATATGGATTCTTTGGATATGGATGTTAATGTTATTTGATTATATTGAGATATCAAGTATTTGCTCATTGAGTTTTGAGTGTGCAATTTTAGGCGAGGCAAGAGGAAGAGATCTTCACCATATTCAATTGTTTGTCATACCCAACCTAGAATTAGCGTAGTATTGACGGTTACTATAGAAGATCCCGAAGTTGCCTAGAGGGTCAACATGATTTCCGGCAGAACGAAGAAGCTTGGTATCGAAAGCAGGTCTCGAAGTTCGAAGTCTCCATGGGTGCCTATATGCATGGGTAATTTGCAAAGCCTTGGTCAAATCATTGTGACATGGTATGACATAGACATGGTATAGCCTGATGCCGGAGGACGATCATACCCTAGTGGGAGAGACATATAAACGGGCCCATGGTAGATGAGGGGAGTATTCAACCTTGAATGTGCCTCGTATGCTCCCCATATGGTGAGACACCGAAGCATAAATGGGTAGAAGCTTAATTACTCATAAACGCCTAAACGGTTTTTATTGGAGGATTGGTTAAGGGCATGCCGGTTAGGAACATCACAGCTTAATTATCGAGCCAAGTTGGATCTTTGGGAGTTGGCTTGTTTGGTTGTGGCATTGTGATGCTAGTGATCTTTCTTTCAGAGACATCAAGAGATGGTATCCTCGGAGGGATAAGCAATATCTAGAGGTGGTTAGCATGAAGATGCCAAGGCAAGCAAATTTTGAGGAATGTTGAAGGTAAGGTCTTTCTTGTGGCATGTTCAAGAAGATGATAGCAATTGTAAGATGGTTTGGTAAGATTGGAATATGATCGTGGTAGAGTAAGTTGGGTTAACGAGCTGAAGTTTTGAGTTGAGTTGAGCTATGCTTGATAAGGAGATTTGAATCAAGAAATTCTTCAAGAAAAATCTATCACGACCCATGAGGACATGGGTTAATTTTTAGAAGAGGGAGACCAAGAGAACGGTCCTGGCCACCTAATGGGTCAATATACCTATTTATGTATGTATATACATATTCATGGTATATATGCAGCATGAGATTAGGTTTTATCTCTTTGAGAAAGGATTGCTGCGAAAGCATGAAGGTAGGGAGCAATTTGGGCAGTTTTGGAGCCCGAAATTTGAAGCATCATATCTCGGCGACCCGAGCTCCTTTTCAGGTGATCTTTCTTTGCTGAAAGGTCTTTAAGTAAGCTTTCCGGAATGGGTCTGACTGCCAAAACTCATCCGTATGCAAAAGCTATGACAGAAATAGTGATGCTGAGTCAGAATTGACTGCACTATGCCTATTCTTCTCAAGTAGCTTTTTTTGGAGCTAGAAGACGATCTTTGGAGGCTAATCAATTACAAGGGTCCAGAGGTCTATGTGGAAAGAAATTATCAGGTGGGGTTTTGCTTTTGATCAATTGAGGTGTGCTATGAGCTGTCATGATTAGTCCGCGACATGATTTTTGCATGCAAATATGATAGATTATGAATTTGTTGGAGACTCATAAGGCTAGAGAGAAGAAAATCAATGATTGGAAACATCCCCGTGAAGGCTGATTTTAAGTCAAGAATGGCTGAATATTACATGAAAAGCACCGATTCAGCATGAAAACTTTAAAAAGGCGTAATTAGATTGATCCGGCCGGCACCGAAGCCTCCAACGCCCATTTTGTGTTCATGTTATGTTTTTGTCATTTTGGTTTTGTGCTTTATTTTGTTGGTCTTGTATTTGTCATTTTCTCAATTTATTTGCATGTCCTAGTATGAAGCTAAGTCCTCATAGATGGAATTGGGTTTATCTGAGCTTAGCAAAACAGAGGAGATCTGGAGCATGAAGAGCTAAAGGTAATAATCATAATAGTAAGAATATGCATTGTTTGATAATTGTCTAACTATGGTAAAATTCTAAGGTTTGGGATAAAGTATCTTTCTTAGCTCATGGAGATGGGGCTAATGCCGAGAAGTAGTCTAGCACAGATGTAGAGCCGCCAATCCACCCCGGCATCAAGGATTTCAAAGATCAAGTTCGATGTGGATCTTGGAATAGGAATAAGGGTCATCCGACATCAAGATTATTGAGATTGAGACGGTCCACATTGGTACAAGGAGAGCCATGTGCTTGGGGGTTTCAATGTGACTATAGCATGAAGTACAGCTTTAGTCCGAAAAGCGAATCGTAGTTTTCGTTGTTGCATTGTATTTTATCAAGAGCATCATAGCTACTGAGATTCAAAGTATAAACGCTACTAACGCTGTATTCCTCATGGGAAGATGGTTTCAGGTAAGTTTTGCATTATAGAAGATGTTAGTATTTTTCCTTGATCAACGTATATAGGTAGTAATACGTAACTGAACGAAGTATACTGCT